>RANY01000051.1:0-69650 GCA_009805235.1 Neurospora pannonica FGSC 7221 | reverse complement strand
GATGCGTCCGCCACAAGCCAGGAGCGCCGACTCGCCCCCCGTCGAGCCGCCGGGCGAGTACGCCTTGTTGTACGGGTTCGTGCAGCGGCCCCACACGTCGTTGGTGCTCTCGTAGCTCAGCAGGGAGATGGGCAGGTTGGTCTTGACGTAAGGGACGGCGCCGGCGTCTTTGAGGAGACGCACCATCGGCCCGTCCTGCGGGTTGTCGGCCTTGTTCCCGACGAAGGAGGAGTACCCGACCGTCGTGTCGAAGCCGCCTACGATGATGGTGTCCTTCAGGCTGACGGGGATTCCGGCCAGGGGACCCTGGAGGTTGATATCTTTGGAGTTTTTGAGGGAGTCCTCGGCGGCGGAGATGAGGACCTCGGTCAGGCAGTTGGTCTTGAAGTGGGCTCTGACGGCAACTTTGCCGTAGGTTCGGAGAACGGAGAGTGGCGAGATGGCATTGGACTGGATGCCGGACACGAGGTCGGCGATGGGCTTGTTGATGGTGTCGAGGTCTTTGTCGGACAACGCGGTGTGGTATTCCGGACCGAGCGCGGTGATGCGTTCTTGACGCTCGGCTCGCTTGGATTGACTGTTTGGAGTTATCTGAGGTTAGCAAAAAGTATTACATCCACTTTGACTTCAGAGAACTAAAGAGGGGCAAGGCTTCTTCTGAGGGTGGTTAGGATGGATACTACTCACCAGTCCCGCTTGTGGCGGAGGTAATCCGAAAGGAAACTCATCGTGTCAACGTGATTTCTCGCTACTCACTGAGCTTCCGTGAGTATACACAGGCTCTTCCAGAAAAGTCTCCAGAAAAGCCCAACGATCCTTATGTATCGGTGCGGTGGACGTTGCCGGTGTTAATTTGTCTCTTGGACAAGGTCGATTTGAAGACGCGCGGGTTGATATATGGGAGGTAGAGATAGTATGAAGCTATTCAGACTCCATTCAAGGTACTACACAGTTTCTGACGAATAAGTGAGACGAGGTGAGGCCGGTGTATATAATTCGGGTTACTTGTAACAGAACAAGTGAAGTGTAAGTTGACAAAAAGGAAGCCCAGCACTTCCCCCCTCACGCGGGGGTTGACTGCTCTTGTATAAGTGATAACGGCCAAGCCAATGGCGGGTACCTTGGAGCTGCTTGGTGAGAAATGGGAAGCTGCAAGGGGACCTGGACCCGAGGTCCTACCTATCCGAGACAGGTAGCGTCCAGGATAAGGTAGTTACACTTCTTTAATTGGACTAAGCTTTATCTCCCTATCGGCGTTTTTGGTTAAGCGTGGACAAAGAGGGCCATTCAGACATTGTTCTTGTTAATCTTCCCCGCGTTTGGGATCGCACGTGTGGTACGTTCGGTTACCGGTCACCGGTGCCTATCCAAGTGTTTGAGCCGTGCCCGTCCATCAAGGTTCCTCCGGCGTACCTTCCGCCCCCAGATTCCTAGCTCCTGCCGAATTATTCCACTACAGAAGTAAGGGGAAATCAGACCGATCAGGATCGTACTTACCTCTAGATGGTATAATAGAAGTCAGATGACCTCTTTATCTCAGGAAGTGTTTCTTTAATGTCGTGAATTATTATGTAAGTGTTTTGGGCTGCTCAAGAGCCGACGTGGGTGAGTTCTTAAGCCGTCCCAAGCCGAGACCTCCATCGGCGAGCCTGTACCTAAGCAGACGGATACCAGGCACACAAGGGCGTTTCTAGCCCAGACGAGTAATATCACTGCCGTAGCCCAGTCAACCAACCTCCGGGGTTGATTAGCATGACGAGAATAAGAAGACTCCATACCGCTCATCTGTGCATGGTAGAATCCCCAGAAATCATGAAGTAGCTGACATCTCAGTCTGCCCAAAATAGCACTACCACCAAACGGATCCAAACCACCATTAAAACTGTAGCTTCCGTAGTTAAACGTTCTGTATTCTTCACCCAATATGATCCCTGCCAACACCACTGTAGATGCAAATAACAAATTGACCTGGCCGCTGTTGCCTCAACGAGATGAAGAAATGTCAAGAGAACCAAAATTCTCACACACTGGGCAGCGAAACGACAAAGAAAAGGGACCGAAATCTCAAGCCCTCAAGACATCCCCCCTTTCCGTGCTCCTCCTCTTGCATGCTTTTCTATCTTCCATCCAACGCCAAGCCATGAAGTACACGCCCTGTCTCAGCACATGTCATAGATACCTATTTGTGAAAGGATCCGCGGTTTGTGCTATATCCTTGCGACAACAAACGCCTGGCGACCTACGCCTTAGGCGCGTCACTGCTGCTGGACCCGTTGGCCGTAGACGATGCTCCTCCGCTGACCAAGGTAGGCGCGATGCGTCTCCGTTTGGGTTGCTGGCTATTCTCCGCGTTATTCGTCTCGCGGGAATCGCTTGACTCCCTCTTCAAGCTGGTGGAACCAGCACCACCGCTCGAACTCTGCGGCGTCTCGGGAGGGGTCACAACGGGCAAGCCCGTAACCTTGCCCGAATTGGTGGCAGCGATGCTTGGCACTTGGCCAGAAATAAGCGGCGGGTTGCTCATAACCCCGCCTTGTGATGTAGAAGCTTGAGTAATGGCAGAACCAGTCGAGTTCGATCGCGCCGGTGAAGGAGGTGGCGGATTGACGAAAGAAGCAGCCGCAGGTGGTGAAGGCGCCGTAAAGGAGCTTGCGGAGTCCCTATGGCGATGGTTGGTGCCGTTATGAAACGGGGATGGGGGCGCAAATACCCCCGAGGGATTAGGAAGAGACGTGTTCTGGTTCGATGAGGCTCCACCAGAGGACACTGAATGTCGTGGACCAATTTCTCCAGTATACGGTGTACCCAACTCTCCAGGCAAGAATGACAGGGTGGAACAGAACCCATCCGACGAAGATATCAGCAACGTCAAGCCATCAGTCGACCTGTAGCGTATGTTAGTTCACAGAGGCTCAAGGAAGCAAAGGGAATAACTTACCAGGTAAGGTCCGTAAAAGTGGCGCAGTGCAAGTTGCTCACAACGCAGATAGGTGTGTGTTGCTGGGTGTCGTACAGAAGCACTGAGTCTTGGGTGGCTACAGCGTAGACCATCCGATACGGGAGCGCGAACGCCGACTTTGGTCCAGGGCTCTGCACGGGAGCCTCCGTCGATCCTGAAGCCGAACTTTCGGCGGGTACTGGAGGAGGTGGTGGCTCCATTACTGACGGAGCTGTTGAGGGCTTCGCTAGTGGTTCAGGAAGTGAAGGTATCGGCTCCTCGGCTGATGAAGTATCAATGGTGATGTGTTTGGTGACGGGCGGTGACTGTCTCAAGGTGTAGATTATCGGGGAGCATCTGACGGCGACAGACGGCTTCTTGTGCCCGGGTAGATGGGCAATGGGTGGCTTGTTGATGCCACCTCGCGTGTATATGTAGACCGTGTTGATGACCTCGTACGAAGGTTTCCCGCCATCCACCTGATGCTGAGTCTGATACTGACCAGCAGGTGTCAAGAGCAGACTTCCGTCAGGTGTGAAGGTGAGTCTCCGGAAAAATGAAGTTAGAGTCTCATTGGCATAAAGGCTCGCATTCTTCATGCCCAGACCGTAGCTCGAAGAGTGCGGTTTGGGGGAAGCCTCGATAGGCATAACAGCTGGCAAAGGCATGGACGGTGCGGGTGAGACTGATCGCCTGGACGAGAACGACGACCTCCGGCTATGGCTGATGACACTGGGAGGGTTCATAGGCAGGGCCATCGAAGTGGGAGTACCTGGGATGGAAGGGTTTGGGGATCCAGCAACAGCAGCGGGATCCAGGGATGTAAAAGCGGACCGGTTACCGAACTCGGGCGGAGCTGGGCTGTGAGAGGATATCCTGCGAGGAGGGAGATCTGTTTTGGCGTGGCTGGCAATCTTTGGTGGCTTGTCGTCGTGGTTGTTGGTGAGGGTATACTGGCCATCCTTTGTCCTGAGCGAATAGATATGTACCGATCGATCGGAAGATTGTGTTGCGATGTACTCGTTCAGAGGGTCCCACGTAACGCCCTGGACGTAATGGCTATGTTCGGCGATCTGCCGCACGAGGGTGCCCGTCGAAGCGTTGTAGATGCGCGCAACGTTGTCCATGCTGCCAATGATGAAAAAGGCAGCATCCGGGGACCAGGCAAGATCATAGATCTCTGTGCCCAGGGACCGGCACATGTGCTTTGTCCTCCATGTTTCCTTGTCTTCGAGGCCTTCGTTTCCGAACGTCGCGTGGTGAGTGTCTGATGGAACCCACAAGATGACATTGCCGTCGTCGCCAGCAGAGGCAAGGAGTTCACCTGAAGAAGGCCTTGTTAGTACGCGAAGAGGCGAGCTAGGGGATGTGGAGAGCTGGTGGCATGTGAGAAGCGAGGGCCATTGAGGCAAAGGAAACGTACCTTTGGGGGCCCAGCGAACGACGTTGACTGCTTGTGTATGTTTGGAAAGGGTTGCCAGATACTCGACCCTACGGTCCTCGCCATCCTCCTCTATTCTCCATAGCTGTCGCAATCATAACAATCAATACGGGTCCAAAGACCTGAACGCGAGGTGGGGCAGGGCAGGTTGCTTACTCGAACATTGTTGTCTCCGGCGGCGGTAGCTAAGCGGCCCTTGCCTCCGGGTTCGAAATGGGCAGAATAGATGGGGTACGGGTTGTTTTCGTGGTGCCAGTTGATGATTAACGGAGTGGCTTTCATTGTGGCATATAGTCGGCTGTAGCACGAGATAGGTTGGAAGAATGTGAAAAGACGAAAGCGGTGGTGAGAAGGCCGCAAAGTGTTGCCGGGTCAAGTGGAATTTATTTCAATCGGCAACGGCACCACTGTCTGGGGAAGGTCTGGGGTTTCTGATCGGTCTGGGGTTCTGTCCCGTCGTTCGTTGGCTCGGCGATGGAATGCGTGTCGTGAGAAGTGCGGCAGCCGTGCAAGTGCCCTGCGCTGTGGGCTCGAGGATAGCAGGTCCAGCAGATCTAGCAGCTGCAGGTGAGGAGGCTGAGGCAGCTGGGGACAGCAATCAGAGAAGGCTTCGATTTTCCGATGGGTGAGGAGCCTTGGAGCTGAATCGACTGATCTTTGGTCAATTGAATTGGTCGTAAAGGTCAATTGCCGTGATTCTGATGAATGGAATCGCAAGAGGATATGCGGATGCGGGATAAGCAAGTTCTTTTCAAGAAAGAATTCGAGGTTTGGGTGGTAGGCAGGCGGAGGCAGGTGGAATAGCTCCCGTTGAGGTTGTTCCACGAGGCCTGTGCGGAGCTACCTGCCTAGCTCAGGGCGTTGATATTGGTTGGATTGGAGGTCAGGCAGTTGACCGGAACCTTAAAAGGGCGGCACCAGTGTAAGAAACAAGCCCTGGCAGGACGGGACTGGGCAAAGAGGAAGCTAAATTGCTAGTGCATGTCAGGTAGTCGATCTTGGCAGGTACTTCTCCTGATGAAGGGCAATGAGTTGTCCGGAAGTGATGCCATTCACAGTACGTCTGGCGATGAAGCAACAATAGCAGCAAGGAACTTTATTCAAGAAACTCGGGTTTGTATCATGTGATGAAGAGATGAACAACATGCAGACCACATCCTAGGAAAGAGAAGAGGTGAAGGACGAACCTTCCCTGTGACCTGAGTGCAGCAGCTGCATTGCACTTGCCCGACAGTTGACGCTGGCATTGACAACCCGCCTTGAAGTTCTAGCGAGCAATGGCCCCACCTTGCACGATCCCTTTCACTTCGCGGGAAAGAGGTGCACTGGCGGTCATCTGCCCATGTCATCGCGTCGAACAAATCGACGACTTTTCAACCACAATAAACCTGGAACCGTGTTCAGCCCGCTCCTACACGCCGCAATCAGCAAGTTTCGGCGGCCACTCTGTACAAAAGACAGACTGCTGTCGACACTCGACAGCCTCAGGGCTGACCTCTTCACGCCCAGCCAATTAAATGGAGATTGCCTCTTCCCAGCGCCGGGACATTGATCCCGAACCGTGACACTGTCATGAACGGGAGGGAGGCAAGACCTGAACGGATGATACCTGGACTGAGTTTCCGGCAAGGGCATACCAAGGACTCTACCAGACTTCTAGGTGTTTACTACTCGTTCTTGTCCCCTAAAAGTCACACCAGATCTCGATCTTCCAGGGTCCAATCAACCAAGTGAGCACAACCAAGTATGAGCTGAATAACCCAATTCTGGAAAGAGCAAGAGATCCGCTCACAATTTCCAGTTCGTCCCCCTTCTTGGATGAGCTGAGCTCACCGTGTCTGGTTCAGCTGCCTCCCTACACTGGAAATCGGAATCAAGCTTCATTTGATGGCAGATGATGGACAGCAGTACTTCTCCGAGGCCTGCTCTCAGATCGAAAAAGTCAGCGACAGCTAGCTTGTGGCACCGAGAGAAAACCGCATGGCCCCCGCCGCTTGTCTTTATACAATCCCGGACTTCAGATATGCGACTTCTGAACCCATTTCTTATGGCCCAGATTTTGATAACCGTCGAGAGATCGGGACACGGCGAATGTTTGATCCAATCGCATCTGTTCCCCAATCCTTCTAGTCGGGGGGGGTTCATATATCCCTATATCAGGACGCCGATGGAATCAGGCAAGCACATGTTGAGGACGATAGTGATCCAAGTCCGAAGGTTGAGCGAGTCCGAACTCACTAACAGTTTCTGCCCAAGTTTGCGCCCAAATCTGTTAGTGGCTTTGCGTTTCCATCGGTCAGCACAGCCCGTTATCTCATCGGCATCAACGATTTCTTCCACTTCTTCCAAACACTCGGGTAAATCCACCAAAGCAAACCAAGGAAATAACATGAAAAAGAGTGTGCAACCATACAATCTAATGCTGGTTTGTTTGTTACCTTGGCACTCCTGGTATTTTGGACGAGATCTATGCCAAGTTGTCCTAAACCTTATAAGGACGTATTAAAATAATTAGGTACGGATATGGTTAAGGATTGATCGAAAATGCATTAACATGATTTAACATTACATATTCAGCATCGCATTTGGCATATTCAATATAGATCAGGCTTTAATCATAGAACGAAACGCATCAATAGATATGAAAACGCCTAGGGAAGTAGACCCGAGGTCTCGAGCTAACAAACAAACCAGTATTGGACTGTACAGACCCAAGCTGGTGCTTTACAGAAAGCCACAAAGCCCCCCACCAGCAACCACAATGGATAAGAAGGTGGCGATGGTGAGGGGAAGACGTTGAAGGAGTCACCGGCGAAGCAAAGAGGTTATCAATCCATCGGCTTACACGCCTCTCTATGCTTATTCTTGCGGAGATAGCGTCACACCTCACGCAGAGAGGTTGCTCGGTCGTTCAGGTATGTCCCCCACACACACCTCCCCTTACGTAGCGTTGTAGTGCATCTATGCTTTCACATCTCGAGCCAACATGGTTTGAGCTGATGCACAAGCACATCCCCCAACTTTCCGAGTGTCATCGACTTTGCCTTGACTTTCATCTGTTTGGTTGAAGAGGCTATCTTCCAGGATCATCGTCTTACTTCGAAACCAATCTCGCATGCTGTCTGACTTGATGGCTTCCCCAAGATGCTGTGGTAATCAGATGTCTCGGCTTGTTTTGCCTCAACACCACGGACAGGTTTTTCAAAACATCATATTACAAGGAGCTTGGCCAAGCTCAAAGTTGGCGCCGAAACTGGGAGCCACTGCGTAGGGATCTCACGAGAGCCGTCGGGAACGGTTTTGTGCTTTTCTTCGCCGCACGGCTCAGGGACCCGAGACGGCTATTTCATTGGTTTCCGTGTGGACGCCACGACAGATGCCGAATGGGTCTGATGAGTTGCTGGCCATGGAGACTTTTGGCGCAGTGAATATCATCCGCGCCTATTCGAGAGATCGGCGACAACTGCGGCAGTTGTCAGGTGCGGACACACAGAATCCCGAAGCCCAGGAAAGCGTGAATATTCGAAAAATAACACGGAAAAGCCACTTTACAGGCAGATATCACATCAGCCTCTGATACGAAAGGCGTGTGCACGTCTTGGGCGTTGTCGCACAGCTCTACTAGTCGATAACTCGGTCATGACGTTTCGACGAGGATTCAGCATTGACGACTTCGTATCTTCAGAACAGTTTTGCTTTCTGCTATCTGGGAACAAACTCGCTATCTACCTTTTCACGGTGTCGAAAATGCCTCCACATAAAAGCTTATTTCCGTGGATTACGCCTATCCGTCTTTATGGACAACCTGGGCAATAGAGAGGTGAGTTGCCGGATATCCGCCAAGCCAAAAGTCAGAATGACGATGTCAAAGTTGCGCCGCATCGTTGCAGAATGGCGTATCGCAGCGGTACGTACCTAGCCGATCCTGCTAAGAAAATCGAGTGTCGTAGCATTTTCCGGTGGTTGAGGCTGTCTTTTGCTCCGACATCAACAACTACGGCTGCATATCACTTTGTGCTGGGCCCTTTCCACGTCTCGGACAGTAAATCCAAACTAAAATCCGGGGAGGCCTGCTGCCTTGAGTGAGTCACATCAGATATTTCTCCTGCCTTTCTAGGTAGAGGGCAGGTTCGAGTCTATACCAGGCTGGGCAATCCGTCCTCCTGTCAAGGTTGCGTTGAAGGCATGACGGGATGTACGGCGTAGCAGCATCTATATGTATGCAGTATGGATGCATGCGGTGCACCTACATCACTAGGGTAGGTACATGGATTCCCAGCGTGGGATTAGAGGTGGTTTGAATGGGTTATAGTGCCCGGCTGTCAGCCTATGCAAGTGCATGGGAATGTGAGCAGTCTGTCCGTTATCTCACACCTCCCTTCAGCCCAGGTTCTCGCCATGTGAGTCAAGACAACAATCTCTTTTCCGTCTCCCACCCGAACGATGACGGATGAACCCATGCTGCTGGCTGCCGTTGCACGATTGTCTTACACCCAATACACTGCGGGGTTCGTTGCATCCAGAACGGACGGGTGTGTCTCGATAATTCTAATACCCTTGTGCTGACAGATGAAAGTGCAAAAGTAGGGGTTCCAAGTTTGTTCATACCTTAGTTTTGTTTGGGTCAGCGCTTGTGTGTCGTTGGCTGTGTTTGCTGGCTTACACAAGCAGACCTGAATCCTCCTGCCTTTTAGGTCTGAGTGGATCGCCTATATTATTGATAACGGATTGGGCCAATCTCCGTGCGTCAATTGGAGGGTTCGCTGCTTTCAACTTTTTCAACCACACGCCCTCCCTCTTGAGAGAGGTGTCTATCTAGATAGTCGAGAAGTATCTAAGTAGCCGACCGCCTTCAGTTTTTTCTGGAGCATCCTCTTCTCCCTTTCTGTTTTCTTTTTGCTTCCTTTCCTCCCCTTACCCAGTTCTGGTGGATGGTTGAGAATACCTCAACGCTGAGCTCAGGCCCGATCCATCCCCCATTCGACAAAAATTCGCCAGTTTGGTTGTCGGTTTTCTTTCACTCCGACATCAAAGAAAGCGAAGGGGCGCTGGTGCGAGACACAACGCGCTCCACGATCCGGTCACAAAGCCTGTTGACCGTATCGCCAACCAGACGCGTTACCGAAGTTTTGTGTGAACTCGTACAACACACAAAATCTAGCTGGCCATGTCACGCAATGAATCCCGTTTTGCAGTGGTCGTGACCGGCCTTGCCCTCGTTGGCCTCGGCTCTTTGCCTGCTGTGTCCGGGTTCGTCCAACGGTTCAGAAAGCGCGAGGCACGACAGGAAGCTCTCTACGAAGATGCCGACGGCAAGGCGACCGTCGAGTCGCAAAGAGCCTACTCGGCCAAGGTCCCGAAGACGGTGATCTTGCTCTCTGCCGCTGCCGGTTTTGCTCTCTCTATCGCCATTGCACTGCTGTCGACAAACCAGAAGAACAGTTCGTTGCACGACTGGCTATCCACTGGAGCATGGGTAAGGTTTTGTCCTTGCACTTTGTTAAGTTTTGTTCCAAGATAGCTGACTTTGGATTGTAGGGCGCATTACTTTTCCAGGCTATCACAATAGCCTCTTGCAGAAAATCGGTGCAGGCCTTTGATCTCGGCATCTACGCGTTTCTGTCCTCCGCAGTGCTGAGTGCCATTCTGTTTGTCCAGGGTGCTGATGCTTCGGAGTCTCTCTGGGACCACAATCGCACCTTGTTTGCCCTTCGTGCCGTCGAGCTGGCACTGGCTGGAACCCTTGCGGTTTCCAGTTTGTCCATTCCAAGGAGACCTGACGTCTATATCGATGGAGAGCCGGTTGATAGGATGTTTACCGTGTCAGCCCTTAGCCGTTTCACGTACGCCTGGCCCAGTAAGCTTCTGGATCTTGCGGTTAAGAAGAAGGACCTCGACATGTCCGACCTCAACAGGCCCGACCACTTTTGCCGAGCTGCAGACACTTCGGCCGATTGGAAGCGCCGCAACTACCGCCATAACCTTTGGCTGTCCGTGATTCTCGCCCACAAGAAGGCGTTCTCCTTGCAGTGGGCTTTAACACTCTGCACGGCCTTTCTAAACTTCTCCCCCCAGTGGGTGATCTTGCAGCTCTTGCGCATCTTGGAGAATCCCCAGGTTGGCAGCAGCTACGGGTTCGGTGTCTGGTACTGGGTTTTCTTCCTCGGTGTGGCCATGATTGCCCAGTCATGGGTGGAAGCCTATGTTTTCTGGCTCTCGTGGTCCGAACTTGCCATCCCCATTCGCGCTCAACTCTCTGCGCTCATCTTTGAAAAGTCAATGCGGAAGAAGGATGTCAAGGGTGCCGGAAAGGCAAAGGAGAAGGAGAAGGCTACCGAGTCGGGCGAACCCCCCGTTGCCGGACCAACCGGAGAGGGAGCACCAGCTGATGCGCCGCCAGCCGAGCCAGAGGCCGAGGCCGAGGATGATTCCGATGAGCTCAAGAAGGGCAAGCAGAACACAGTGAACCTGATTGGTGTCGATGCGAAGCGTGTCTCGGACTTCTCTACCTACCAGAACATGTTCCCTGGCAGTCTTTTCAAGCTCATTGTTTCGCTGACCTTCTTAACGAACCTTCTGGGCTGGAAGGCTCTTCTGGCGGGCTTCTCTGCCATGCTTGCCATCATGCCAGTGAACGTCCACTTCTCCAAGAAATATGCCGCCGCTCAGGATAAACTGATGAAGGTCAGAGACGAGAAGATGGCCGTCGTTACCGAAGCCCTCCAGGGTATCAGACAGATCAAGTTCTCCGCTTTGGAGCCCGAGTGGGAACAGAAGATTGGCTCGGTCCGAGACAGGGAACTTGGTGCGGTCTGGAGTGTGTTCATGGCCGACACAGCCCTCCTTGCCTGTTGGGTCACCAGTCCTATCCTCCTTTCGGCTATTTCTTTGGCCGTCTATGCCGCTTTGAATGGTGTTTTGACGCCATCCGTCGCCTTCGTCAGTCTTGGTGTTTTCAGAGGTCTCGAAGTAACGCTGTCGGTCATTCCTGAGCTTACAACCGATCTGCTAGATGCGTGGATTTCGATCAAGCGTATGCAGGAGTATCTGGACTCTCCCGAGGTGACGGTTGTCTCGCAGGATGCTGAAGAGGTGTCATTCCAAAACGCCTCTATTGCCTGGCCTTCGGATGAGGATATCAAGGAGGAGGACAGGTTCGTCCTCCGCAATATCAGTGTTACATTTCCCAAGGGGGAGTTATCGGTCATCTCCGGCAAGACAGGAACAGGAAAGAGCTTGATGCTGTCCGCTATCCTTGGCGAGGTTGATGTCCTTGAGGGCAACTTGTTTGTGCCCAGGGCCCCTGCGCTGGCTGATCGCCACGATGACAAGGCCAACAAGGACAACTGGATCATCCCTTCGGCCATCGCCTACGTGGCCCAGATTCCCTGGATCGAGAACGCAACCATCAAGGAGAATATCCTCTTTGGACTTCCTTTTGACGAGGAGCGCTACAAGAAGACCATTGAGGTTTGCGCACTGAAGAAGGATCTGGAAATGCTCTCGGATGGTGAAAGCACGGAAATCGGCCAAAACGGTATCAACCTAAGCGGTGGCCAGAAATGGCGTATCACACTGGCTAGAGCCATCTACTCCCGGGCCGGTATTCTTGTCCTCGATGATATCTTCTCGGCCGTGGATGCTCACGTCGGCCGCCACATCTTTGACAAGTGCCTGAACGGTGTTCTTGCCACTGGCCGCACAAGAATTCTCGTTACCCACCATGTTGCCCTCTGCGAGCCTAAGACCAAGTACCTTGTGGAGCTTGGCGATGGCCGTGTCTTGGAGGCCGGTTCGGTTGACAAGCTGCGCGAGGCAGGGGCTTTGGACCAGATTAAGCGTCATGAAGAATCTCCTGAGGAAATCGAAGCCGACGAACAAGCCGCCACTGCTGTGAACTCGGATGACTCTGTTGATGGCGATGGTGAGCAGGCTGAGGCAGATGCTAACGCTCTGAAGAAGGTCAACTCCAAGACTGCCGCTCGTAAGTTCGTCGAGGACGAGGGACGCGAGAAAGGAGCTGTCAAGAAGCAGATTTATTACCAATATCTTCTGGCCAGTGGAGGCTGGAGTTACTGGACCATTGCTCTCATGGTCTTCGTTGTCGTCCAGGCCTTCAACATTGGGCGATCATGGTGGCTCAAGATTTGGACTGGAGATTACGATGAGCAAGCTCTTCACAGTCAGCATTTCCTCAGTGCTACGAGAGAGCAAGGTTTCGCCTATGGCACTGGCATTCAGCAGACGTCTTTTCACACGATGTCTGCTCCATCCATCACCAGCCATAACAGCCTAACATACTACCTCAGCATCTACGTACTTCTGGCCCTCATCTCATCCATCGTCGGTACACTCAAGTTCCTCTACGTCTACATCGGCTCCATTCGCGCAAGCAGGGGCCTGTTCCAGCAACTTAACTTCACCATCCTCCGCGCCCCTATTCGCTGGCTCGATACCGTTCCTGTCGGTCGCATTTTAAACCGTTTTACGTCAGACTTCAACATTATCGACTCGCAAATGGCCAACTCGGTCAGCTTTGGCCTTAACTCTTTCTTGAACCTACTTGGTGTCATTGTTGCAGGTCTCTTTGTATCCCCGTACATTGTCCTGCTTGCTGGTGTCCTGCTATTTATCTGCCTCTACTATGCGATCCGGTACCTCGATGGCGCGCGACCGGTCAAGCGGCTGGAAAGCACCACCAAGTCACCCGTGTTCGAGCAATTCGGCTCCGCGCTCTCGGGTGTCGCCACCATTCGCGGTTTCGACAAGTCTGAGGGTTATATCAGGCGCATGTACCGCAAGGTGGACGAATACTCCATGGCGACATGGCATCTTTGGCTCTTCAACAGATGGATGGGCTGGAGAATGTCGCTTGTGGGCTCTTTCTTTGCCTCCTTCGTCGCTATCCTCATTCTGGTCACCCCTGGCATCGACTCGGCTCTGGCCGGCTTCGCGCTCGCTTTCGCTTTGGAGTTCTCTAACTGCGTTATGTGGACGATTCGTCTGTATGCCAACGTTGAGCTGAACATGAATGCTGCCGAGAGAATTGTCGAGGTAGGTTTCGAACTCCCCGTCTCCTACCGGACCCTGATCTTTTCACTAACACAACCCGATTAGTACGC
The DNA here is from genome assembly GCA_009805235.1 of Neurospora pannonica FGSC 7221. NCBI lineage: Eukaryota > Fungi > Ascomycota > Sordariomycetes > Sordariales > Sordariaceae > Neurospora > Neurospora pannonica. The sequence continues at coordinate 56,149 of RANY01000051.1, read as the reverse complement.
CTCCCTCCCTACCGAGTCCCTCGAGGGTATCAGCCCGCCCGCGGCCTGGCCCACCGACGGCCGCATCGAAGTCAACGACCTCGTCGTCAGCTACGCCCCCGACCTCCCTCCCGTGCTCAAGGGTCTAACCTTCAGCGTCAACCGCAACGAGCGCATCGGCGTCGTCGGCCGCACCGGAGCCGGAAAATCCTCGCTCACCCTCGCCCTCTTCCGCTTCCTCGAGGCTCGCTCCGGCAGCATCCACATCGACGGCATCGACATCTCCACCATCAAGCTGCACGACCTGCGCTCTCGCCTGGCCATCATCCCGCAGGACCCCGTCCTCTTCTCGGGCACCGTGCGCTCCAACCTCGACCCGTTCAACCACCAGACCGATGCCGAGCTGCGCGAGTCGCTCGAGCGCGTCCACCTCGTCGGCGATAGTAATTCCACCTCCGGGACTGCCACCCCCGCACCAGAGGCCTCATCGTCTTCGGCCACCGGCGGCATCCAGAACAAGAACACCAATATCTTCAAGAACCTCGACTCCCAAATTTCCGAAGGCGGTCTCAACCTCTCCCAGGGCCAGCGCCAGCTCCTCTGCCTCGCGCGCGCCATCGTCTCGAGGCCAAGAGTCATGGTCCTGGACGAGGCCACCTCGGCTGTGGACATGCACACGGATGCGCTGATCCAGCGGTCCATTCGCGAGGAGTTTACTGATGCGACTTTGCTCGTTATTGCTCATCGTTTGAGCACGATTGCTGATTTTGATCGCATTTTGGTTCTCAGCGATGGCAAGGTTGCTGAGTTTGGAACGCCGAGGGAGCTGTGGGAGAAGGATGGTGGGAGTGGAGTGTTTAGGGGGATGTGTGAGGAGAGTGGTGAGAAGGAGAAGTTGAGGGATATTGTTTTTGGGAAATAAAAGGTTTTTGGGGGGTGGAAGGGAAAGGATTTATGGGTTTATGAGCGAACAACGAAAACGAACGAACGAAATCCGTTGGGATATTGGAACTTGGGAATAGGAAAATACTGCCCCCGGGGAATATCCCTTGAGAGGGTCAAAAGCAGACAGGCTCAGCGTGTTGATATACAATCTACCTAGTACACTGGACAAAATCTATCCCGAATTGTCCCAAACCTCACAAGGACAAAATAAATGGCTAGGTACGGATCGGAAAGGTATTAGTAAGATTCAATATAGTATATTAAATTTCAGAAATAGCATGTTCAAAGTCAAATTGCGCTTTAATTATAGAATGAAATGAATCAATGAGATATAAAAACGCCTAGGGAACTTGACCTGAGGTCTCGAGCTAACAAACAAACCAGCATCGAACTGTACTGGAAAATGATATATTGTTCGAGATTTGGCACTTTATGTCTGGACCAGACGCTTGCAGATTTGCAGTTGTCGTCAGTAAAAGAATCGGTCTGTATTTGGTATCTGATACCCTGTCTATCCAGGTATTCTATCTCGATATCGATATCTCGGAAACTTCGATATCGGAAATACAACCGATCGTCCATTCTCTCCCCGATTTTGATTTCCAAAACATCCATCTCCAACAGGTGACAAGAAACAAAAAGCCACGGCCTTATTACAGGACAACGACTGGCTGTCCGTTGTCTCCGTCACCAAAAGACATACTATCAAACATCGGAAGCGGTATGCCGAAATGGTGACCGACTCTTTTCGTGTTGGTGACCTCATGACCCGCGGTTTTTGAGTTGAGATAGGTCAGTTTCCCACGATAGGCAGGGACCGCTGATGTTACAGGGGCTTGCAGGGCAAAGCAAGGGGAGCTAAACTGCAAGTCGAAGGTCTAAGAGATAAGATAACGAATAGGGCGGGGTGGCGGGGTAGCCGTTCCTGCTAGCTTCCGTCTTTTGGCCGGTATTACCCCTGGAAATAGTCCGGGGAAGGAAAGTATTAAACAATGAATGACCCCCCGGGAATCTGGATGGGAAGGGGAGGAGGGATGAAAGAAGAGTTTGTACGATAAAACTCTTGAACTTCAACACAAGACCGAATAGTATATATACCGATTTAGTGGAGGCCTAAGATTACTTTCAAGTAGTGTACTCGTTCTTTTCTCACCAAAGTTCCAAATCGGCATCTTGAAACGTCTTTATCACCTTGCCGACTGGTCAACCACCATCTCCCAGTTTCACCAAAAGAAGAAAGGCATTTTCAACCACCCTCACCAAAACAAAACAAAAACCACCTCACCATGGCACCCCCAACACCCCCCATTCTCAACGGCCATTCAGACTCGGACATCGCCCAAACCTGCCAAACCTACAACCTGACCCCCTCCGAATTCGCCCAGCTGCGCGACCGCGCCGTAGCCGCCAAAGCGACCTCGTACAGTCCCTACAGCAAGTTCCGGGTCGGCGCCGTTTTGCTGTCCAACGGAAAGGTCACGGGGGAGAGGAACTTGCCGGAAGAGGAAAACACGTATACGCCGGGCGCCAACGTGGAAAACGCCAGCTACCCCGTCACGACGTGCGCGGAGCGGGTAGCCTTCGGTAGAGCGATTACCGAGGGACATCGTGGGTTTAAGGCGGTGGCGGTGGCGACGGATATTAGTCCGCCTGCTAGTCCTTGTGGGATGTGTAGGCAGTTGTGAGTTTTGCCCGTGCCCGTGCTATGCTGTACCCTTGGTGGTTTTCTGGGGGGAAGAAGAAAGGGGAATCTGTTTTGCTGACTGACTGGGGTTGGGAATATGCGTATAGTATCCGCGAGTTTTGTGAGTTGAGCATGCCTATTCTTATGTTTGATAAGGATGAGAATTTCAGCGTTTTGAGGCTTGAGGATGTGAGTTGCAATTTCCTTTCGTTCTTGCCTGTCCTTTGACTCGAGGAGTCACACGGCTTTGCTGACACTTTTGGTATCTAGCTCCTCCCATTGTCGTTTGGCCCTGATCAGATGGGCATTGAGGGCTCTGCTTAGCTGGGTTGACTTGGTTCTCTCAAGTAAAGACACAGGGGTCCCACGACTATTCACGGCTTGATGTATTTGAGCGATTCTGGAGTGGAACAGAGGGTACAGGGAGTAAGGGTCATGTAAATATATGGGCAACACTTGATGTACTCCATCACGCGGTTTCCAGTTCACTTCTAGACCTCCCAGCTGAGGAGTAAAATGACATGATAAGCCCAATATTGGGACGGTACAAATAGTATCAACCACAGTGACTGACGTACATTTGTTTGGGTGGGATATGCAGTTTCGCTATGTGATTCCTACAAACTGAAACAAGCTGCTTGGGCCGAGGACTTGCCCAGTAATGCCCGTACTCTCTCGATGACTTCCAAACTCAAACTCAAACCGCCATGCAATGAATGAGACAGAAGCGACACGCAATGAATGAACCCAAAAAAACATCCCAAGAGAATCATAAACAGCCTCCAAACAACACTACCAAACCCCAGTAAACATCCTCTTTCATTCCGCCAACAAACTGTCCATCATTCCCTTTCCCTGGACTTGATCACCCTAGTATCCAAACCCATCATGCTGATGCATAGGACACCTCCCCGGATGTCTCTCCCACCACGCGCTTATACATGCCCTGTGAAACCTGCACAGACACTCCAACCTGGCCATGGCCACCCCCGGCTCAAACTCCTCCAGACATATCGTGCACTCCGCCGAGTCCACGCAGTCCTTCTCCGTCGCTGTGTATGGGAACATGCCGGTCCGCCGTGGTGGCGCGGGCGGTAGCGAAGAACTATTACTTCCGCTGCTTCCCTCTCCGCTCTCGTCAGTCGCTGCTGGACGGACACCGCCGCTGTATGCGCTGTGTGAGGCGATGCATTGGTTTATGTGGGATTCGCGTAGCGTCTCAAAGTTGGGAAGATTTCGTGATGGGAGCTCCCTATGGCAGACCGGACACTCATCTTCCTCGGGAATGATGTGTTGTTGGTGATGATGGTGGTGATGGTGATGGCCGTGTGATCGTGGAGTGGGAGGTAAACGGCGGTTGATATCGGGGCTGGATGATGAGGACGGTCCAGCCGATGGTCCAGGCCGCTCACCGATATCAAGTAGAGACCGGTACCGTTGTTGTGATGTTGGCCCACGATACGGGTGAGAATGGGCAGAGGAGCCGGACTGGTAGTATACCGGCGGGGTGCGGGACATGATGCGGCTTTCCATCGGGGCAGTGGAGATGAAGAAGTTGTTGGATCCGGATGGCACCGTCGTGACGGTGGGTTGCTATGGGGCGATGGTTGTTAGACCTTGATCTTCGGGAACAAACGATAGAAAATAGAGAAGCATTGAAATCACATAGGGTTTCACGAACCAGAGTTACACTTCTATGTCTGGACTGCCCATCGGATGGGGTCGACGGCCCGAAATACGAGCTCCATCTGTTGTTGTATCCGGGCGAGGCGGCTTCACTGCCACCGCCCCCAGATCCACCGGCGACATTGCTGTGAGACCTCGAATGGCTTGACCCCTGGGCTTGCGTTTGCGGCGGAGCCGTGTTGGGATCTGGAACACAAGGGTTGCATAACCTGACCCGCTCGCCGCCGCCGAGGGCACTGAAGTCCGGGGATCGCGGGTCTCCGCCCAAAAACGAGCCCGGGTATCTCGGAGCTAGACGCGGCGTGCCGGCCGGCTGTACGATATACTGGTACGGGATTGTGATTCTATGGGGCGAGCACGAATTACACACCACGCGCCCGCATTTTCTGGACAGAGGTAAGTAACTGTTCTATGTTCTTAAGGCCAGTTCAACAACTTACCTGCAATGATGCTTCCTAACAAATATGCTGAACTGAGTATGGCAAATAGGACAGTAGGTCACCTCGGCATCTGGCTGCCACCGGGGCAGCACTATCTCCTCCAACACCCTGCGTTGTGCCGGAGGTGGTTGTTGAGACAGGCCTCGTACCAACCTTGGTGAAAGATCTGTGGTGGGAGTTGGTGGGTTTTCGAATACCTCGCGCAGTCTCGAAGGTACACCGCCACGCGAGGGTCCAGGGCTCGGCGTGGTTGCCGTCCCTGACCCATACTCGTCGGTACTTGTAGCACGCTGTGCAAAATACCCAAGCTGTGGCTGGCCTCTTGTTTGCACAGGGGAATCATCGAGGGTGATTGGGTTTTCGGCCGATCCCACGAGCGGTATCCTAGGTACATTCCCAGCGTTGACTGGTGATGTATCGTCCCCCGGTTGTTCCCCCAGTACGGGAGGATAGTCTGTGATCGGGGTTTCGGCCGATCCCACATGTGGTGTCGTAGGTCCATTACCAGCGTTAACTGATAATGTGTCGTCCCCCGGTTGTTCCCCCGGTATGGGAGGATAGTCTGTTCCCGCCAACGGGCGTGTCTCATGCCCGCCTCTTGCCGGGCYCGGCAAAGGCGAAACGCCCCGAGAAGCATCCGGACTGGATATGGCCATACCTCCCTCGTCCTCCTCCTCGCTCTCGCTGAGAGGAGACACATCCCCAAGTTGTGATTGTTCCTCGTCGGACTCGTCTGGTTGAACTAGGCGTGCCCTACCTTCCTCATCATCATCCTCCGATTCGCCGTCCGATATCACTCGCTCCACCATGTGTGTAGGGCAGTCAAAGTAGCGGGAGCATTCCTGATCGTGAAAGGTCGAGTTCCGCCATTGGCATATTGGCGGTGGTGCGTTAATAGTAGGATGACGGCTTCGGTCATAGGGCGAATCGGACTCTGAATCGCTGGTAATGTTTATAACTGTGTCCCGAGAGGAACCGGGAGCATCACGGGTAGCCATAGCTGGGCCGGGCAAGGGGTCGTCGATTCGTGATCCGTATATATCGTACAGCGGCGTTTGGAGGGGGTAACTGGCTATGCGGGGCTGGGTGAGATTATTACTAGTGGTATTTAGAAAGGTAGAAAGGCACCAGGCCTAAGTGGAATCTTTGGAGCGCTTGCGGTGGTGCGAGGCGAGGCGAGGCGAGATGCGAACACAAGGCTGCGGTGGGAGGATCAGGAAGCAACACAGAGAGCCATTCAAAGGCCTTCGTTTCCGGAATGATTCTCGGATGTCAAGACCTATCGATTGGCCGTCTCGAGAGGCGAAAACTGAATTATCGGTCCGAGACGGTGACGGTGGTAGTGATGGCTGTTTTGGCAGGTAGAGAGGTGGACGGAAGGTGGTGGTCAAGCCGCTCCGTCGTCATTCCGGGACGGGATATCAAGGGACCCGAGACGGACGAGTACGATCTCAGAAGATGGTGCGACGGCTCACTCTGAGCAGCAAAGAAGCAAAAGTCGACAAAAGGGTACTTTCATACTCCGGCTACAACACCGAACCGTCGAATCCCACAAGGCAGATCGTCCGTATGCCGGCGGCGATTTGCAAGTGGGAAGTCGGGGTGCAGTCCTTCAGTGCGTGTAGAGGCAAGGGAGCAGGCGGCACCTGCAGTGGAGGGTTCTCCGCCCGCCGCAGTCGGCTCGGTTCCCCCGATTGAATGGGTCTTATCACCAAACCTTACTATCTTGACCCCCCCACTCACCTTAACCAGTTAGGAGGACTCGGGTACTATCAGGTGCTGTCAGGTGCTAAAGCCACCATATACAGGGGGGGCAACTAACATCTTCAACACCCATCAGGGCATCACTTCCTCTCATCCCGTCTTCTTAGAGCAACACATGACCCGTCGGAACTTCAGACTCACTGCGTACCTCTTTTCTCATAACGGAAACTTCGACTCTTTACTTTTTTCGTTGTGAATCGAAAAGCTACCCAAGAGCCGACAAGTCGGTGAGACATTTATGGTGGTATTTATTGTATCCTCGACCCAAGCAAAGCTGTCAATCGTCATGTCTTTCGTCCCCCTTCAGCACTATTCACTGCCTCTTAAAACCACGTGCCAAGGAGCCAAGTAAACAAACTCCCCTATTCGAGCCTCATACAAGACATACTATCATCTGTTATCCCCGTTCCTATTATGACTTTTGCGTCCACTATCTTGTATATCGGAACCTCAGCCAGCGTCGAAGCTATATGATGCAACGTTGGCAGCTTCTCCCAGTTGTGGCCGTCAATCATGACAGTAGTTGCCGTCTTAACTGACCCTGGCCTCGGTCTCATCACCTTCGCAACCTTCATACTCTTCAACTTTCCCTCCTCGGTGCAAGCTGGTCCGGGTATCAGGCATGGATACTCGGTAGCAATTTTCCCGGGGTTGTCGACGGCCGGTAGGTATCGGTAAAACAGGATAGCTTCCTCGTCTTTGTTTTCTTCTCGGGAGTCCACATCAACCTCCTCCTTCACTCCAGTTTGCTCTTCGTCCTGGAGATCATCAATTGTGATATCAGCAAAGTTCACACCCCGCCAGCTTGCTGTGATCCTGGCAGAGGTGTTTCCAGTCGAAAGCTCGACATCGCAGAGTACTTTTGGAAGAAGGCCGGCCTCTTCTACATCGGATCCCGCAGGTGAGTCAAAGATCACCGGCATGTATGTCCCGTTGACAGTGGTTCCGTCTTTCTTGAGGTACTGCACACCATGTACGTAAAATCTCAGAGTGGTGTGCTTGCTGTTATGGGCCCGGGTTGCTGCAAAGCTTGCCGTGGCCACGGTATTGGCCTCCTTGAATCGGAACTGCGCAGTCGGGAAAAGTGTCTCGAGAAACGTTCGTGAGGTTTTGAACCGGATGATCATCGACGGGAAATCTGCCGTTGTGGATTTGATGGGCGTCCGTCGACAACAAGCAGGGCGGTCATGTTGACTCAAAAGTCCCGGAATCGGAAGCGGCCCAAACCCGATGGGCATCCGCCAACAAGCGTTGGGGTTCCTAGACCACAGCCATCTGTTGAAAATGTTTCTTGAATGGTCGATCTCGTCGTGGCCAAAGTTGTAATTTGTGAACTTGGTCACTAAGGATAAAGTCAGTCTCTGCTTTCCCGCATTCTACGATGTGATAAAAGCTCACTTTCAACTTGTGGCTTTCCGTTGATCCAATCCGAGCCCACAAGCCTCGAATAGTTCTGTATGGTGTGAGCCCGCTCATATCGGATCGTCTCGTACAGCTTCAGTCGGTCGAAAACATCAGCTGGCTTGGTCCCTCTCAGGAGCACTGTCGTCAGAGCTGCAGCATCCTCGATTGCCTGACCGGCTCCTTGGCCTTGGTCTGCATTTTGTTTGTAAGTGACTGGTCAACGGATTGTGTTGGTTCAAACTCACGAGGTGTAAAGGGGTGGCCGGCGTCTCCAAGTAGCACCATTTTACCCTTTGTCAAGGTTGGCATTTTCTCCATATCCAAAAGCTGCCATACTTTTAGCGTTGAAGGGTCGACTTTCGCTATTAGCGCTTTGACGGCAGGATCAAAAGTCTTGAAGACTTTTAGTACTTGTTCCGCAGAACCTTGTTTGTTCCATTCTATGCTTTATAGTTAGCCAAGTCTGAACTAACGCACTGTGGTGTTTTGGCGGCCTCACCGTCGCTTGTCGTAGCATGAGACTCTGTATCTGGATGAATACAGACAAAGTTGAGCAGCTCGTTGTTATTGCATGGATAGATGACTATTCGCCGGTCATCTCCAAACCATAGTCTCAATGTGTTGTGATGCTCTACCAGAGGCGCCGTGACTGGGTCTGCTTCGGCAATGTTTCTGGGAATGAGAAATCTGAAGGCTGCTTTGCCAGAGCTAAACAGCTTGGCGTCCTTGATGTATTTCCTCGTTACGGACTAGAAGAAGTCAGTCTTCTTAGCCAGAGCCATTCAACAGTATCATTGTAGTACTCACATAAATGCCATCAGCACCGATGATCACATCAGCAGCAACTGTCTTGCCGTTCGCCAACGTGATGAGACCTTGAGCTGTATTGACATCCATAACTTTACTCGAAGTGTGCAACTGTGCTGGTATCCCCTCCCCTTCTTCCGAAGTGGCCAACATCTTCAGCCTTTCATGTAGGTTGACCCGGTGTACCAGGTGCCAAGGGTGCTGCCATCGCTTGTTTGGCTCCATCAAGTCAACTTCCTTCACGATCTCCCCGGTTGGGAGAAGTTCGATAAGCCGGTTCATTGGATTTGCTCCAAATTCTTCAGCATAGATACCCCATCTTCTGAGAATGCCGTTCGAGTTTGGACTCAGGTGTACTGCGGCGCCAACTTCACTAGCGAACGCTGATTGTTCAAACAGCTACAGCCCCGTTAGTACCAAGCCATAAACACGTTGTCAATTTGAGAGGGGGGGCTACTAACATGAACTTCGTGACCATTACGCCGCAGTCCAATGGCAGCAGACAAGCCGCCGATTCCTGCACCAACAATGACAATTTTCAAGTTTGATGGGCGATCCTCAGGGGTAGATTTTGTTCCATGCTGATGGTAATGCCTATTTCTGTCACAGATAGAGGCAAAGTTCCCCATGTCGGCAGGTTGATGAGTGTCTCCAATGATGGAGACAAGGGTTGAGCAGTCTCTCATCGCTGGGTAGTAGGAAAAAAAAGACCGTCGAAATCAGAAATGGATAGGAACTTGAATCATCCAAGGGGGCAGTTGTTCCTCTTATGACACAGACACTTCACATCCAGGGAGGCTCAGAGTGAGATATATCAGAGGACAACTTGATTGGGGCGGTAGTTGATCAGTGAGGCAACATGTAATGGATAAGAAATCTCTAATGCAGGGAGTGAGCTCAACCATCCGGTCTAGGCACCTTCTCGAGGTCGACTTGCATGTTGATATGGCACATCAACCTTGTTAGTTGGGGGACCACATCATGGCAGCAAGGGCAAGATGTTGACCGGCTCTGAAGGCATGCCATTACTTCCGGTGACCGGGATGCATCCGGGATAGGTCCGGATGTCCATTCTATGGTTTCTGTGCGTTAAGGGAGGACTCGGAAAGGTGGGAGGTCCTTCCGCCCGTAGAAGCGAGGGCAAGGAGGCAATGAGGGAAGCGGGAAAGGTGGTTGTCTGAGGTGATTGGAAGTCATGACTCCTGGATTAGAGATGATGTTCAGTCAATGTGCCGAATCCGTGTTTAGAATGTGATAAAGTCGAGTTCAAAACCCCGTAATTCAGAGGAGACATCGAACATAAACTGGTAGCGTACGGAAGGTGGGGGAGCCGCATGAAGATACCGGGCGATCAGGGTAGGATCATATGGGCCGGAGTGGGGGTTGTGTCGAGCAGTTATAGGGAGTAGCAATGGCGCCTAGGGACTAACAGTAACCGCTCGAATAACAGTTGAGCTCTCGCTTCAAGAGGTTCGGATAGTCACAAGTAAAGCCATAGGTCGTGTACTTTGCTCGGACGGGCATGACATTGGAGTTGTTGAAGTTCGCGAGCCAAGTTCTCCCTCAAGTTGGCATTTGTCTCTGGCCCTAGAAGGTAGTTCTTGCCGATTACTTCCAGTGCTGCGGGACATTTTCCCAGCTCAAGCTCGGCAGTCGTGACTGCCTGGGAAGGTCCAACAATGAGGTGCTTCCGTTTGTAGTGGGCCATGCGGGCGTCAAACCTAGGAGCCTAGGTCCCGTCCCAAGGCTCCCATCTTCCCAAGAACTCCCAACGCTTGATAACACACGGGCTGTCACTGCCTGATATCGAGGTGAATAACCTCATCTTTGTAAACCGAGACCTCGTCGATCAATTTTCCCTCGTCGCTTCACAAAATGGACCCTCCATTGGTTGCCCTAATCACCGCCGGCAGCGCTGGTCTCGGCGCCGCCACCGCCCGTCTCTTCGCCCGGAACGGCATCCGTGTAGTCATCAACTACTATAACAACCGCAACAGGGTCTTGGAACTTGTAGAAGAACTCAAAAATATCTCCCCGCTGACAGCAAACAGCACCGATGACCAGGTTAACTATATGTCCATCAAGGCGAACCTGGCTGAAAAGGACAACATCGGCCAGCTCGTCAAGGATACAATAGTCTGGATGGGCAAACTCGACATCGTCTTCTCCAACGGCGGTTGGACCCGTCTCCGGGACATCACCAATCTGGATGACAACCTGAACGAGGAAGACTGGGATATGTGCTTCAACATGAACGTCAAGTCGCACCTCTGGTTGATGCACGCTGCGAAACCACATCTGGACCAGACGGAAGGTGTCTTTGTCACCACTGCCTCATTGGCAGGTGTCAAAGTCAGCGGGAGTTCGCTTGTGAGCACCCACTGTCCGCATCCAAAAGAGTTATTGAAGTAACATGGTGCCCATCTCTACTACAGGCCTACTCCGTCACCAAAGCGGCGCAAATACACCTGGCCAAAGGATTGGCGCAAATTGCGGCACCCAAAATAAGAGTCAACACTGTATCTCCGGGTCTTATGCTCACGGTAAGCGGGGTCCAAACTTGGCCTCTGAAAAACCATGCTGACATTCGCAGGATTGGGGTCTTCAGTTTCCGCCTGAAAAGCAGGAAGAAGCGAGGGAGAGATCAAAGCTCAAGCGTTTGGCAACGGTAGAGGTACGCTTTCCCTTCTCCTATCTCAGCAAGAATATCTCTCTGATAAGTTTCGTAACCATTAAAATAGGATGTCGCAGAGCAGGTACTCTGTTTCGTAAAGTCCAAAAGCGTAACAGGAGTAAACGCCATTATCGATGGGGGAATGGCACTCTGATGATAGTCGCTTATGGACGGCATGCACCACACCCAAATCGCATCGAAAAAGAAAGGGACAAGGGAGAAAGGAGGAGGAGTTTCACGAGGAAGCAGAAAAGGGGAAAAAGAAAAAAAAATATTGTGACTCGGATACCGGGAGTCGAACCCGGGGCTGTTGAGAGAGCAGTCACTCCTAAGAAGTGAGAGTCAACGATGTTACCGCTACACCATACCCGATCAGGAATGGTTCCGATTGTTGAAAGGAAGTGCTGAGCATCAACTTATAACTTCTGAGGGATTACTGTGTTACGTCTAAGGATCATGCACGCAACTCAATACTCGAAGATCAATGTTACTCGTCTTTTGCTCTTCAAGGAAACCCTTATAACCGAGGTAGTAATATTTCGTGTTTGCCCAACTCGGCACAGACCTGACGAAACAGTGCAAATAATCAAGTGCAGAAGCGAGCGAACAAGCGAGCGAGACAAGGTAATAAATCTACTCGCCAACCTCCCGATCCGCATGCCAGTGAATGTACGAAATAACCGGCCACTGCCAACTAACATGGCGAATCCGCTTGCCCCAGATATAGAGCGGCGCTCCCATCAAGAGGACGGCAGCCGAAAGTGCCGCCATGGTGCCGTAGGCGTTCTGGTACCCGGACTTGCTGACCCAGGGATTCGTGTAGAACGAGAGCAAGAACCCGAAAAGCGCCTTGAATCCCATTACTGCCAAGGTGATCTCGCCGGCCACGGGCCGGTAGGCGTCGATGACGTAGACCAGGCAGATGTTGGTGGCTTGGGTGATGGAGAAGTTCACTGAAGGGGAAGGAAAGTGTTGGTTAGCCTGAAAGTCTCAAGTCTGTATGTAGTTCGTGAGCTACGTAGGATGTAGTGGACTTACACAAACCAAGACCAATAGTAGGAACAATCCAATAAAGCTTATGTTGTATTCCCACTCCATAAAGCACGAGTGCTAAGGGGGTGGTAATAAGCGAGGGAATCATAGCAGGAAGACGCATCTCAGGATCGCGAACGCCACCGTTGCCCTTGGTGAACCAATCTGCAACCTTGTCGCCTAGCTGACCTCCAGCGGGAATGCCCAGGAGCGCACCGATGATACCGCTGATAAAACAGAGGCCAACTTGCCATGACTCGAAGCCGTAGGTCTCGTTGAAAGCGACGTCGACGTTGGAAGTCACTGCTACCAGAAAGCCGATGGTGACGGCTTGGACGAGGGCGGCCCAAAGCACGGGGGGAAGACAGATCAGGCCCATGGGTCGGGCGATGAGCTTGAGGATGTTTTCGGTAGTGGGGGTGCGGTGGAAGATCTTGAGTGATTCCAGGTAGGACTGCTTGGTGGGGGTGGCCGTCTCTAGCCTCTCGGTATCATGTGTTGAGGCTAAAGACTTTTCGGAGATTTCTGTGCCGGAGGCGCATGGTTCGTTGATCTCCTGCTGGTTCCGAATATATGCTGTCTCGGGAAAGGTGAAAATTGCTAAGATGAGCACGAACCCTATCAAGACGGATGCAACTTGATATATGGTCCTCCAAGTATGGTTAATAGTGATTAGTCTTGGAATGATGGTTAGTTTTTGATATCATGACATGGAGTTTCAGGGAACCTTACCCGGACACTAACATGCCTCCGGTCACGCCAGCCGATAAGAAGGCTGTGTAGAATGCCATCACAGCGCCTCGCTCATGCAAGAAGAAGATATCAGAGATGGTGATAGGGGCTGCCGGTTACCGTGTCAGTTATTATACCCTAGAACTCTGACCTGATGTTGTCACATACCAATGGTTTCTGCGGCACCAGCACCAAAGCCCATGAGGATTCTACCGGCTAAAAAGCCATGATAAGAGCGTTCAAAGCACAACCAGATCGCACAGGCCTAGAAAGTGTTAGCGAGAAGGACTTCGGAAGAACAAGAGACCATCGGATAGCCTACGGTATAAATGACATAGCTAAGTATGTAGGTGGGCCGCCGACCGTACTTGTTGGCTATAGGAACCCAGAAGAAATTCCCAAGTCCCTGCATCAAGGACGTAGTTGTGAAGAAGTATGACACTTTCGATATGGAGGAAATGTAGTAACCGATATCTGAAGTTGGATTTGCTCCTTCGAAGAAGTCTTCCGTTGTGGAGATTATCGCAATCGTCGGGCCGGCTGCTAGGAAATTGCACATCATCATTGCCAGGCAAATAACTGCCAGCGTGAAGAGTCAGTATTAATGACTATCAATCAAGATATTAAGAGCTCATTGTTTGGAATGGTGTTACTGACCACTTGCAATGTAGTACTTGTATGCTTGAGACCTGTGTTCTGGTTAGCCATCGTGGTTCTGTCACAAAGAAAGGACAGCAATTAGGCGCACCAGTTTAGAGGATCATTGGGGTCTTTCGATGGAGTTGGAATCAGTATGATCTCGCTCGTTTCAAGATCACGTAGCCGGACATTTCCCAATGTCATTGGGGAAATCTTTTCGATATGTTGCGCTTCGTCGTATCCTTTGAGTGTCATGACTATGCAGTTTTGTGTGATAATGAAGCCCGTGGGACGTCTTCAGGAGAACTCAAGTAAGAGCGAAGAGTGATTATTGACAACCCCAATGCAGTGAGGAAGTTGAGCAGAGTGATAGAGGATGGTCAACCTTCAAGGAGTGTCGATGTAGGCCGTATTAGTCGATAGGTCTTATACAGATGTCTTCGGTAGAGGTCGTTTATTTTCGGCAAACAAGACCCCAGGAGCAACCCCTCTTGTTGTCTCAAATTCGCCAAGTGAGAACCGTGTATGTAGTCGTTCTTCAACCTGGACTGTCTGGATTGTGGTCGATATGCGCCAGGTATGGAAGTCCATGCAACGCTCAAGGGCCAAGGGTCTTCTGGCCTGCAGGCGATTCCTTCATCACAGTCACAACGCGGGATGGCCTTTTCACTCTGATAGCCCGGCAAGTTTATGCTTCGCCCCCAATATTTGTTGACCAACGTTGTAAGGATGAAAAAGAGATGAGAAGCAGCACATAGCTTGATGCAGAAAGGTAAGAGGTGTAGGACGACGGTCAGAGCCCAAACAACATCCACTGGCCCTGTTCAGCTTTTTCGGATTAAGTGCTTAAGCCATTGGATGAACAACTGGAAGGAGCTGGTATTTATCAAGGAACATGAAGTATAGACGTATATCGCATTTTCCGGACGAGCGAAGTGGGTAAGGTGCAAAGAAGGAGCTGAGATACCTTGCCGAGCTTGCTTACCAACATCCGGAAGAATGGCTTGAACCTGGATGAGAGACAACGAGATTGTAGATGCGGATCTGTGGCCTTGGCAACCAGCCCTAGGCGAGCATCACTGATTATGACCGGGCCGTGCTGGCAAGTGCCAAACATCAGATACACGGTCTCATCTTGACCGGTGGCTGCAATGTCTTGAAGCCGATAGGTTGTAATGCGAAGATACAGTGCTTATACAAGAAGCCAGCCGCATGATCACCTTCAAAAAAGACCACGGAGTACCACATAGGTAAGGTGTTAGGAGACGCAGTGTTGCTGGATGTGGTATCCGTGTGTAACATTATTGCCGTAGTGTCTGGATTGGATTAAGCTGAGGGATCGTTGAACGGACCGTACCGAGTGGTTAAACGGAGTGATAGGGTAACCATCCGGACACATGTGCTGTCGACCAGTCGATGTTGCTTCTCTTTTGCTGAGTGCACAAAGCTCGACACCGATACAAACGGCGATGTCCAAACGAGCTTGAGCTGTACACTAGAGGCAGTAAGCTGCTAGTAGGGCTTAGCGGGGATCGACACGGCTGATCAGAATTACCAAAAGCTGTTACTTGAGATGTCGCATTTACCGCCAATTTCAGAATTGCGCATCTGACTCGGGGATACCTGAGCTACTTCGGAGTTTTGGTGGGACTCGTTGGATACGAGTCTGATGTGTTCAAGTTCTGGGATTAACAGGACTAGGGGTAAGCCAGCGGGAATGTAGTAGATAAACGGCGGAATTCCCATGTAAGAAGGCTGAATCAACTGCGTATCACGCATTGTTCGTAGGTAGTAAGCATCCGTCCGTCAGTGGTCTTGGGTTGAGGCAATGGATTTCTCAAGGCATTGCACCTTAGCCAGAGACTTGACAACTCCCATCTTGATTCCGAGCCTGTATCGACAGTGAAAGGTGGATGTGGAGGGAGGAAGTCACGGGCCGGGTCACGGTGGGAGGTTACAGTCGGTGGGTGATCGTGAGAATGGGACGGAAGCTGGAGGGTGAAGGCCGGGGTGAGTGAAGTGAAGTGGAATGCTAAGAAGTATGGCGGTGCACACTTAATTAGTATTGGAATATTGTGGCTAAAAGTTACGGATGTGGCTGGAGCTTTAGGAAGCTGCAGTTGTTATGCGGTCCTGCTATTGGCCAGGAGCGGTGAATGTGGTTTATACATTCTCTCCTCTTTATGGATCACACTAGTGTTTACATCACTCGTCGTGCACCGCAACAAACCATCGGCAATCTTCATGACGCGCCTCACCAACAGCAAAGACATTCATCCAGGTTGAGAATCAACACCCATCACCTCCGGCGCAATCTTGATCGCGTCGAATCTAGCGTCGCCTGATTAGCCACATTTTACTGGTTCTTTTATTCACTTTTCAACTTACTCGCCGCTTCACGTGCAACTCGCTCTACCTCGCGCTTTCTTGGATCAAAAATCCATCAAAATCAACAACGTCGCTCCGTGGTTCATCACGCGCATACACCGCTACCAGGAATTATAGCAAAATATAATTACCATTCAAGATGCCTTTTCTTTCCGACGGCGAGCTCGAGGACGATGGTCTTGTTCGCATTGAGAGTGACCTCTTCGAGTAAGTACATTTTCCATTAACTAGACCCCTATACAGTCGCACATTCCCAGTTTATCATAGCTCCTTCTTATGGAAGCTCATGAGCCCCGCCGGCCTTTCCGTCATTTTTCTGTATTGCGATCCACCTCTTTACAGAACTTAACCGGTTAATCAAACCACCAGTGAGTATAATGAGCCTCGCCAGGTCTCCGAGGATATCGCACCTGGTCAGCCTCTACCCGCCGGCGTCACCGTTGTCAGTATGGATGATAAGCTGGAGCTGAACGCCCCTGTTGCTGACATGGAGGGCCGATCTCTCTCAGCAACGCCCGCGCAGTCTGCTTCGAAAACCCCCAAGTCAGCAAAGAGCACGAGCTCCCGCACGCCCAAGAGTGCTCTGAAGAGCGCCGAGAAGAGCAGCGGGCTCAAGCGCAAGGCCGTGGAGATCGAGGAGCCCAACTCCGAAAGTGAGGATGAAGATATCGAGGACGTCACTCCTGCAAAGCGTGGTCGCAAACCCGCCGCCGCTCCTAGCGCCCGTCTTGCTGCTAAGGCTGCTAAGAAGAAGGGACCCGGTCGTCCTGCATCCACCAATGGCACAGCTGTAAGTTCACATTATTAAACCATAGCGACATGTTAATTCTAACCATTCGAACAGAGCAAGGCGAAGCCCAAGGGCAAGCGTGGTCGCCCCAAGAAGGATGCCGCTTCCGATGTCGCTCCTAAGGGAGAATACGAGGTCGAGGCCATCGTCGACTCGATGATCGATGCCGAGACGATGGAGCACCTGTACTTTGTGAAGTGGAAGGGTTACCCGTCCAGCGACAACACCTGGGAGCCTAAGCAGAATCTCCAGGGTGCTACTGAGCTCTTGCGCAAGTTCAATGCCGACAAGAAGGCCAAGAAGTCCGAGGAGGCTTCCGAGAAGAAGGCCAAGAAGGCAAAGACCTCTCATAAGACCGAGAAGGCGGACGAGGCTGACAAGGCAGAGGAGAAGGCGGAGAAGGCCGCGAAGGCCCCCAAGGCGAAGCCCGCTGAGAAGCAACAGGCGAAGCCCAGAGGAAGACCCGGTAGACCCCCAAAGGCTGGCAAGGACGCTAAGAGCGCGAAGGAAACCAAGGCTCCTGCCAAAGCCGCCAAGAAGACGAAAGAGGTGAAGGCACCTAAGGCAGGCAGGCGCGTTTCGAGCAGGACGAAGTCGGCCTAGGGATCTGCAACGCAATTCAAGGGCTAATCGGGGGTGCTTTGGTTTTCATTTTCTACGCACCAAGCGCAACCACTTGGTTAAACATTCCACTGCTTTGGGTACCATTGGGCGCCGCAGGCATTTGACACTTCATTCGGAGAGCGAGCGAAGGAGCAACCAGTGGGCACGCAAAGGGACTTGGGATGGGCCGCCGGCTGGTTGCCACTTTCACTCTATCTGTATATGTATCCGGGCATTCGTAGGCTGCTTTTATTTCATTTCAGCATTTAAGTTGGCGAACCATGGGGATGATGTTGTTAGCGACGCCTTGATACCCGCCAAGGCATGCCCGGAGGAGGAGAACAGTCTGCTTTGGTACACGAGAAAATAGCGGATTTGGAGAAAGGTTAATTGAATTTAGTCATCTTTACTTAAAAGTCAATCTTGGCCGGAAACTTGACCATGAAGCAATGACGGAGTGAGGTTCATGGATGAAATGTCCAGCTACAAGTGGAAGCTGGTGCTGTCGCTCTGTGGTCAGAGTCGTCAGGGTAGGTGAGACAACTAACAAGCCTAAAGTTACACTGCAGTATTTTTGTCGCGTGAGTTGCCCGCCGGCAAACCAACCGTGCCGGAGCGGCACGGGCCATTGGGACCTCCGATAGCTGTCCTTTCGCGGCTTACCTTCTGACGTATCCTCAGAATCCGCGACTTGTTGGTAAAAAGTTACACTTTTGACAACTTCCAGTCCCTTGTGAGAACCAAAACTACGGCCACATCAATTTATCCCACCGTCAATCGGTATCCAACGATAGGCCGCGCCCCCCGCACCCTCACAAATCGCCGGCAAAATGGACGCGCTTCGGTCGGCTTTGCAGCCCGTCACCCACAACCTTCCGGGTCCGATCCGGGATATCGGCCTCTCGCTCATCGGAGAATCGTGTTACAAGAAGCTGATCCTCGATATCGACCTCGAGAATAACCCCGAATGCGTTAAGCTCGGAATCAGCAAAGCCCTCGGCATTGGCATCGTCGCCGCCTCCTCCATCGTCAAGGTGCCCCAGATCCTCAAGCTCGTCAACTCGAAGTCGGCCAGCGGCGTCTCTTTCCTCTCGTATCTCCTCGAGACCAGCAGCTTGCTTACGTCGCTCGCCTACAATGTCCGCAACGGATTCCCCTTCAGCACCTTTGGCGAGACGGCCTTGATCCTCGGTCAAAACGTCATCATCACCGTGCTCGTGCTCAAGTACAGCGGCAGGGCTGGCATCGCGGCCTTGTTCGTCGCGGCGCTGGCAGTCAGCGTTGCTACTCTCTTCAGCGAGCAGCTTCTCAACATGCAGCAGTTGAGCTACCTCCAGGCCGGCGCTGGCGTTCTGGGTGTCGCCAGCAAGGTTCCCCAGATCGTGGCTATTCTACAGGAGGGTGGAACTGGACAGCTGAGCGCATTTGCTGTAAGGACATCCTTGCCCAAACCCGATTACATCTCTCCTTGTGCTTGTCATGATACTGACGTTGTGTTTCTTCTACCCTTCAGGTCTTCAACTACCTCGCCGGATCCCTCTCGCGCATCTTTACCACTCTCCAGGAGGTCGACGACAAGCTCATTCTGTACGGATTCATTGCCGGTTTTGCGCTGAACCTGGTTCTCGCTCTGCAGATGGTATACTACTGGAACGCGCCCTCGGCCAAGGCACGTGGCAAGCAGAAGGTGCCTGCGGGCCCGATTCCTGCTGCGGCGTCGTCGGCTACCGCTACTGGCGCTTCCACCTCCTCCGAGCCGAGAGCGAAGAGCAAAGGTCCCACGACCCGTCGCCGCGGTTAGACGGACCAGCGTGTGTTTCTCTTTCTGGCTGGGCTAGTCTGAGGGTGATATTGTGGGGGGTATTTCTAGTTGCTTTTTCTGGTATATGAACATTTTGAAAGACATGAGCTTCCGATGAATCTTTGGTGTGAGCCTTGTCGTCTCGCGTACATATGCTCAGGAGCGAATTGACCAGGAGCCTCTGCCAATATCTGATACTGCGTTTTACGGAGGTTGAAGGGCGTTTGATTCATTTGACGTCCTCAGATCAAACCACTGTCCTGGTCCGATAACTTGCAGTAAACAGACACTAGCGTTGGTTCATCAAGAGACCGATCGAGACTTGATCTTGGTCCTAGGTCTAGGCTTCAGAAGTGACACATGACCACGAATTTAGAAAGTGTTGAGATGGCAATGGCGGTGACTGTTCAGACGTCAAAACAAACGAACCAACCAAGCTGCTTCAGAGGCGCTCAGCCATCCTGCTGTCCAGATTCGGCCTTCCGAGCTGTCATGTGTCAACAGAAAGACTATTCGTCCCACCAGTAAAAATGGCCAATCGCTCCAGCCCAACCAATCTTTGGACCCTGCAGAAACGCTGCTAGAAAAAAAAAAATGTCCCTTGTTCACCACGAAATGAGAAGACAATGAAAAGACAACGATAAGTGGCCTGCGTTTTGAAATCCTTGTTCGGAGTTAATACGTAATGGTCTTTTAGCCTTTACCATTGTTCCACACATAACCCCAACCCTTATCAATGTCTTCAGCTGATATGGATGTTTAATTCCGATGAGGGGAAGACTCAAGTTGTCAACTGAATTGTCTGCCGCTCTGACACTTGCATCGTTTCACTTTCGCATGCAACAAACAAGAATTATACCGCTTTGTCTCATTCAAGTCGGATTTATCCCCACGTTGTACGGCCAATCACATCTGGTGAAGGACTTGCATATGCTGACGCCTCAACGGGGCATGCAGCCCAGCAAACCACATAATTGGCCAAAATAGTGTGGGGATAAATCCGACTTGAATGAGACAAAGCGGTATTGCTTTTGCAGTATTTCGCAATCATATCTTTTATGGACAAATCCTCACGGAGCTAGGTATCCCTCCCGGAATGTTCCCGGGATCTTCCCGTTGAGTTTATCTTTGAGCAAGTGTTCTGGAATCTGGACAGTCTCCATCACGCCTTTATGCGCCACTAGGTCGTGGACTCCCTTTCACTTCCCTGCTCGACGGCTCCTCGGATTCACACAGATCCTCCGGCTGTCCATCTGCATCGTGTTCACGCGACCAGGGAAGACGTTAGTTGCACTTCATGCGCTCAGGTCTGCGGCGGTCTCGGTCGCGCTATCCTGTGCCCAAATTTGCACACGCTCCGCTAGTGTCTGCAGCGTTGGCACCTCTCTCCCAGTCTCCCCCTCTGTACCCGCCTCAAGCGCTTCCCCGTTGGGTTGTCTGTTTATTCCGGGGTGTTGATGCCGATGTCCAAGTGGAACATATCGATGCCCGTTCGCACTATGGAACCCCCCGGTGAGGATCAGGGTCTAGTCCGTATCTGGTGCAACCCTACGCGGAGGGCCGGTTGTCGGTTGATGGGATAAGAGAGGGAAAAAGCTGCGATGATAAAATGGTGTGCATTGCCTCGTGCAGTGCCAGAAGTGTTTTTCATCCCGTCTCTCGATTGCGCCATTGCTCGACATAAAGGCTGTGTATGCGGTTGAGCGATTGCGTGCTCAAGTCGGCCCCGATTTTCTTACGTTCTGACGTGCTCACCTCCAAATCACATCCGCCATATCATCTGGTCTCAGACGTCGATATTACCCACCATCACTCCTCCTTCGTCGGACCGGTTGATCACACCTCAAGCTCAACCCGCTACCCCGGGTTCTGACCCCAGGTCGGCTTCCTCCAGCTACTTCCCTTATAAGTGGGGGTTCGACTTCTCTATTCTCTTCAAGCTTGACTGACCGGCCCCAGTTGTCTTGCTCACCTTACTGAGGACTATATCCTTCACCTCACCCCATCACGTATAAGTCAAACCTCCGTCCTTCACGCCAGACGACCATGCCGGCAGCTCTCAACTCCCAACCGGGCTCTCCGGAGCTTACACCTGTGAACGGTGTCAGCAATGGTCATACCAACGGCAATGGCTATACCAACGGTAATGGTCATATGAACGGCAATGGCCATATCAACGGCAATGGCAACATCAACGGCAACGGGATTGCTCCAGGGCAGGACAAGGAGAAGCAGCTGAACATCCTATACATCATGGCAGATCAGCTTGCCGCCCCTGTGATGAAGATTTACAATCCGGATTCCATAGTCCAGACGCCCAACATTGACGCCCTAGCCGCAAAATCCGTTCAGTTTGACTCGGCATACTGCCCGTCGCCGCTCTGCGGTCCTTCACGGATGAGCATGATCACGGGTCAGCTCCCCATGAAGATCGGAGCGTATGACAACGCGGCCCAGATCTTGAGCGACACCCCTACTTACGCCCACCACCTCCGTCGTAATGGCTATCAGACAGTCTTGGCTGGAAAGATGCATTTCGTGATGGACCAGAAGCACGGGTACGAGAAGCGTCTCACCACTGATATCTACCCCGGCGACTTTGGCTGGGCGGCCAACTGGGACGCGGATATCGAGGAGCCCGAGGAAAGGCTAGAGTGGTACCACAATGCGAGCTCGATTGAACAGGCTGGTGTCTGTGTTCGCAGCAACCAGCTTGATTACGACGAGGAGGTCATGTATAAGTCAACGCAGTTTCTCCACGACTACGCTCGCAGCGCAGACTCGAGGCGCCCGTTCTGTTTGACGGTACGTACTGGATCTTTCCTATCATCTTCTCAGCCCCATAGGGCTGCAGATGCACCTTTAGCATGGGGAAGGCATCCATCAGGACCCGAAAAGGGTCATGGTGTGCCCATACATAATTGGTTAGCCGCCGGCGGGAAAGGAAGGTTGAATATGCTAACAGAATCACGCCATAGGTCTCCCTTACTCACCCCCACGATCCCTACACCATCGAAGATGAGTATTGGGATAAGTATGAGAAAGTGGAGATTGATCTTCCCAAGGTTCCCAGGATTCCGAACGAGGAGCAGGATCCCCACAGCAAGAGACTGCTCAAGGTCTGCGACTTGTGGGACAAGAACTTCACGGATGACCAGATCAAGCGCGCGCGCAGGGCCTACTATGGCGCTGTTAGCTACGTTGATGACTGTGTCGGCAAGCTACTCAAGGTCTTGGAGAAGTGCAGGCTGGCCGATGACACCATCATTGTGTTCAGTGGCGACCACGGAGACATGCTTGGTGAGCGTGGACTCTGGTAAGTTTTACTACTCGATCTTGAGTCTGTGCTTTCCCCGGATATATCACTAACTCACTCTTTCACTGATTTCAGGTACAAGATGAGCTACTTCGAGTCATCTGTTCGCGTCCCTCTTCTGGTTTCTTATCCCAAGAAGTACACGCCTCATCGTGTGACCCAAAACGTGTCCACGCTGGACATCCTGCCGACTATGGTCGACCTGATCGGCAAGAAGTTGGTTCCTGGTCTGCCGATGGACGGTAAATCCCTTCTTCCATTCCTGGAGGGACGCGACTCAGAAGGTCACGATACCGCCATCGCCGAGTATACGGGCGAGGGCACCGTTAGCCCCATCATGATGATCAAGCGTGGCAACTGGAAGTTCACCATCTGCCCCGCGGATGGCGTTCAGTTGTTTGATCTGGGACGGGATCCGCTTGAACTTGAGGACCTCGCCAAGGTTCTTGCGTACCCAGAGTCAGAGATGCTCGATCCCGAGTACAGAGAGACAGCGGAAATAGTTTTGAGAGGATTCGAGGCCGAGGCGAGAGTGCGATGGGACTTTAAAAGTATCACGGAGCAAGTCCTTCTCTCGCAAAGGAAACGCAGATTTGTGTGGAGCGCCTTTACGGCGAAGGACTCAGAGCGTGAGAAATGGGACTTCAATCCGATTGATGATGGTCGGGAGAAGTCAGTAAAACCCTTTGTCACCCCTCCTCGTCTTGCAATGAAGATATGCTAACACATGTAGTTATAGATATATCCGCTCACACATGCCCCTCGACGATCTTGAGCGTATGGCTCGCTTTCCGCCTGTTGACGCCAATGGCAATGAGCTACCCAAGGGGGCGCCCATCAAGGTTCATCAAGCAGGTTCCCACGGGGAATAAGGGGCTTGATCTTTTCGGGGGATATAATGGCATTCAAAACAACTTACTGGGACGTATGTGATGGGCGTTCTTTTAGGATGGTGATTCACTGGTTCAATTCACAGTGACAAGATACCTTGGTTTTTCCAAAAGGTCATGGGTCAGGAAGGGCATCAGCGATGGGCATCAGCGACGGCAAGCAAGCATGGGCGCGAAGCGCTCTCGTTCTTTCATTTTCATATCAACAAGTAGGGATACTTAGGCTAGCATTCAGTGGGCATTTCATGTAAGCATGACAGGTGAAACGTGATCATTTGCAGATTTCATTCTCGTGATAGATACATTTTGTATTATCCAAGTTTGTGCTTCTACGCACCTGGCGTAGAAGCAAGTAAGTGAACTGCCCAGCCTGGCTTTTGGACTAAGGACTTGGTTCCATTCGTACATTTGCGTTCTGTGCTTGCTGTGCTAGTGAAGTAGGTTGGTACCTATTCCGAGGCTCTTCGTGGGAGAACCCCATCTTCCCTTGCGGAAACGCCAAAAGTTACGGCAGACCATCAACAAAAAAAATCCAAAAAAGAACAAGAGAAAAAAGAGAACATAAGCGGTCCGGGATTCGAACGCGGGTCTTCTCAGTATTTGAATCTACACTTTAACGAGCTTGCCCCCAGAGTCGGTCTTTGAACAGAGGTTCTCCGGGGATTTCAACCCACAAATCGAGTGATGATGTGTTAGACCGCTACGCCAACCGCGCTTTTTCTTGTTCGTTGTTGCAGAGAGCACACAAGAGGTACACTATGTACCCCAAGCAAGGGAAATGGGATGGAAGGAAAGAAGGAAGGAGGTACGTCGTACTTCTGGCTGCGGCTCTGCTCTGGGCTGGAGTGGAAGGCACGCAATCTTGGGAGCTTCCGGTCCTGTCGTCTGGTCCTTTGCTCTTGCCGGTTTGCGACTGAAGTCTTTCCTTCAGTACCCTTCAGTTCGCTTTCACTTCATTGATCAGTTGTAAACCACCTGTTTGAATGAGGAATTCAAACAGAATGGAATCAATTCAAACAGAATGGAATCAATTCAAACAGAATGGAATCAATTCAAACAGAATGGAATCAATTCAAACAGAATGTAATCGATATCAAGCATCTGCTATGAGATTCTAGACCCTGCCGTGCCTGCCAAGGTCAGGGGTCGCTACACTGAAGTCGTGCGGCTTTGTTAGCGATCGTGTAGTGGGGCTACAGTGGGGCTCCACCAAAGCGTCCAACGTCAGTCACTGCAGCTCCCCTCTTCTGTTGTTCGTGGAACTTTTCCCTTTCACGCGTCGATCTGTTTACTTTCAATCCCGTTTACTCTACAACCCGAGCTTCCATCGCCAAGTCACAACTACGCCAGCACAACGAGCCATTCTCCCTTTTACGAGACAAGAGTCACGAAGATAATTCCCCCTAGAAATCCAAGCACGACACAATCTTCCCGCAGTATCCCATAAGCCACTCGTTCAACATGGCCGACGGCAAAGATTCCCTCCGCCTAGCTCCCGATGAGTTCAAGCAGCTCGAGGTTCTCCGAAACCGATTCCATCAGCTCACTCACAGTTTGAACAGCCTATTTAATGATATCCAGAGAAGCCAGCCTCTCCCCAGCCAGTAAGTCGTCGCTCGGTCCCCCCATCCTCTTCCCTCGAGGCCGACCGCGTGCTCATACGCATCTGTTCTTCCACAGAGAGTCCCTCACAGCATCAGCAGCCATCCTCCAAAAGAGTCTCGAAACCATCCAAAAGCTCGCTGACGAGAACTCCGAGTTATTTCAACGCATCGTCGTCCACCCATCGACAAACTTCCCTGGCCGCACCCAGGAACACATCCTTCTGCAACTACTGAGAAAGAAACTCGAGCCGGAAGTCGAGAGCTGGGTCGAAGATGCGCGTGCCGTGGCAAGGGCCTCCGGCTTGGATCCGAGCAAACTGGCCAGCTCCCAACAGAGGACCAACGGCTACGACGATGACGACGACGACTACCGAGACGAAGAGGAGGACGCGCCCTCGGACCCGTTCAACGAGCAGTGGGCCGACATGTTCCAGGTCAGCATGGACAGCATTAGAGACTACCTCATGAACCAAGCGAACGAGCCATATACGGTCGCCGAGCGCGAAATGGGCATTGAGAATGTACGCACCGGTCTGAAGCGATCACTGGAGGAGGAGGAGAGCGAGGAAGAAGACGAAGACGAGGACGAGGATGAAGACAGGCCGCTTGCTGCCTCTGGGCTCGGCAACGTCAATGCGGCGAATCTGTTCCATCCAGAGCATGTTCTTTGGCTTGCTTCGAGGGGCAATATGAAGGTGCCGAAGAATGTTGACCTGGAGGCTATACGCAAGAGAGAGAAGCCTAGGGGACGTCCGGCTCCCGCACAATGAGCGAACAGGACAATCTCAAGCCAGCTCCGCGTATGATCCGGGAAACACCAACGGCAATCTCTGCGATCCGCTGTCTTCCATGAGCTGGGAGCAACAAAGTCAATGCGTGGATCACGTCCAAGGGACAGTTTTTGGCAGAAGCCTCGGTTGCTGAGCCAACCGATTTTTGAAGCCTCTGAACATGGTTCGTGAGCTGGTTTTGAGACAGGTTTTGCTTCTGCCGTGATCATCATGCTACGGTCCAGAAGGTACTACTTACACAGTTGGTTGGTAGCATCCAAGTCCGGAAAGACACTTCCAGCATGGTGATGGTGGGGTCATGGTGTTGTTGGTTGGTAGCAACCGCCGACTCCCCCGCACCCACTGCAACAGCTCTCGCGCTGGTAGCAGACGATGACAGCGTTCCCTGCAGTCTGACTGTGCCCTCTGTGACCCGATCACATCTTTCAGCCGCTTGGTGCAACCCGCCTATCACATGTCGGGAGACGAGACGACACCTCGAGAGAGCTTTGAAGAGAGAGTTAAACTCAACTTAACCTATCGGCTCCAGTTTCCTGGCTGCTATGCTGGAGAAACATACAGAAGAGCAAGCCCGGGAGGTTAGGTGTAACTATCGGCCTAGCTTATTTTAGGAAAAGCATTGCGCTCTACGGGGCAAAGGATTCACATTGACTTAGCGTTTACCAATAGTGGTTGTGCTCGGCCTTTTGATCACACAATATGCTTGCTGACTGGAACCCACCTCCAGAAAGGCCAGTACCAACAGCATCCAAGATGGTGATAGCATCCGTCATTGCTTTTGGCTTGACAACATGGTGTACTGTGTTAGCCCAACATGCACGCCACCATGCCGATTTGGGACTTGAAGTTCAGCTCTTTGTGTGTTTCGGGCAGGCTCGCATGCTGTTTGCAGGCCATCCCGAGCTACCAAAGCCAATGGAAAGCGTGATCAAAGCATGTAAGCCAGGTTAAAGCGGCAGTCGTGATGACGATGTTTGCCAAACTTAACCTAACCGCCGGCCCGCCGCAGATTTAGTTGAAGATTTCTTGCGCTTTTCTTCAGACGATAGTGATGGTTGTTATAAGTGGTGGCTAACTGGAAGTTTGAACTTGTCCTTT
The DNA here is from genome assembly GCA_009805235.1 of Neurospora pannonica FGSC 7221. NCBI lineage: Eukaryota > Fungi > Ascomycota > Sordariomycetes > Sordariales > Sordariaceae > Neurospora > Neurospora pannonica. Next base: position 29,082 of record RANY01000051.1, on the reverse strand, counting down.
CCTCGCTCGACCTCCGGATCACTTCCTAGTCTTTGGAACAGAAAGCTGTCTACCAGTTGAGCTTATTCCCCATGTTCGAGACTGGACAACTTATTGCTTAGTTATTATAACTACACCACTGTCAAACACCATGGCGCCGAGCTGTGAACTTGGTTATACTGGAATGGCACCATCGCCAACGCCGAGATTCTCTCAAAAGAGTGAATCAACGACATTTCCCAAACAACTCGATTCTGTGGGGCACAAATATAGCCAAGTCGTCGACCAAGGGAAGGAGGAGGATAGGAGGAGGATCGGCTTCATGGACCTGGCCGTCGAGATCCGCTTACGAATTTACGACTACGTCTACGACTCACACAGCGTTCGGCACTCCAAGCTGCCACTATGGTATCTGACCCAAGGCAGCGGTCGTCATGTCCTCAAAGCCGTTACGTCGAAGGCTACTGCCAAGCCCAGTCTGCTCCCGTACGAGAAAACCCCTGACGGCAACAACACCAGCAACCATGCTCCCACTCGCGACCTCCTGTCCGCCCACCGTCCGATGAATTACATCCCAACCGCCCTTCTCTTAGCCTGTCGCCAGGTCTATTACGAAGCCCGCACCATCCCCTTCTACGAAAACGAATTCGTTTTCCCATCATGGCACGACGTCGACAGCATACAAGCAGCGCGGGACTTTCTTAACGATCGGCTCTGTGCAGACTGGCAGCGCCAGGGCATGCGATACGTGAGAATTGAGCTGGATCTCTCGGAAGACAAAAGCAGCAAGGAGAACAACAACGCCGACGACAACAACAGTAGCGGCAAGGAGCCAAAAGCGTGGGAGGAGCTATGTTCCGCCGCTAACTGGGGGACTGGGCTTCGCGGGATGAGGTTATGCATCGACTGCAAAGAGAAGGATCTGATCAAGGGTTCTTTTGCGGCGGTGCTTGACGGGGCTGAAAGGCCAGGTGGAGATGGTGAATCTGGACCAGAAGAGGAGCTGGAGCTATCATCCTTCGCTTGGATCTTTTGTGGTCTGATGAGGCTGAAAAGCCTAATGAAACTGGATGTGGAAATCAAAAGGGAACGGAGGTATATGACAGATGACGAGAAGGTCGGGTGGTGTCGGTTGCTGGAGGAGCTACTCAACTCAAGCTGTGAAAGTGACGAAGAAGAAGAGGGGGAACGGATGAGGGATCAAAAGGTTTCGGTCATGTGCGCGCAGACGTCGTATAATCCGTTTAATTTGGAGCAGGTGTTTGGTAAGATCTCTTATCCTATGATGGTATGGCCGTTGTATGCTGGCTTTTGAGAGTTTGAAGCTTCAGTCAGATATTCGAGTTCGGTTGGTGGTGGCAGTGCGTTTCGGAGATGATCCGTGATGGGTTGAAGTTGCGAGAAAGGAAGTGGAAGACAGAGATACCTTGCATGTGTAGGCGGGAGGTTACCAAGATTGTCCTGCTAACAGCAATTGGTTCTGTGTACAGCTAGTCCCTGTTAAGGACGCTAACATTAATATCTCATTTCCCTTGCTCAGGGGAGATTAACACGAACATCGCTGACCTGTTACCCCTGGTGCCACTGATCAACAATTTGACAACCCGCAAGGGATGGATGGACAACACAGCTGGTCAGTCAGATCAGTCAAAGATGAGAAAGAACGACGGCCACTGCTCGCGACATCTGTAACAGCGAGTTCCACGCCGGGAACACTCAACCTACCTGTTCTTATTCACAAGCTTCCGGTGGACGCTCGTCAGGCCTAGAACGAAGCATATCTCGGCAGAGGTTTTAGTGCCCGAAGCCCTGCCTCGAACCGCGAGTTCCAAAAGCAGCTCAAGGACCGACCCGACGTTCTGAACCATTGAGAAACGATACCTCCTCTTGAAGCAAGACATTCCGGCTTACATTTAATTTGAAGCCCACGTTTCCTGCCAACGACAACCCTTGCCGTCCTAAGTTCTGGGGTAATAAGCTTCCGCCCACGGGAGCCAAGTGAACACCAAAAGCTTGTTCCTTGATGACCTGGAGCGCCAGAAGGGGGTTATTGCCCCGCACATACCCACCAGGGCTCTTTACCGATCGGCAACCCCTGAATGATAATTTGGGACCTGACCTTTCCCCGACCAGGCTTTGCAATTCCCGAGATCTTCTAGAGTTTCCATTCACCAGCTCTCCTATCGTTCTCGCGTTCGGCTATTGTTCTCGATAGTCCCGATCGGCTGATTGGTTCTCCTTTTTCCAAGACCGGGAAGGTTTCCAAACGGAAAGGCTCGGATGGGAAGTGGGACGTTATGACACCATTGAATCTTGGATCTTTCAAGCGTTCCTGTGACAGCTTCTCGACAACATTCAGCTGAAGGCCGAGGGTTACCAAGGCTGCAAGGATAATAACAGTCTGGAGAGTTACTCGCCTCATAACAAAAGGAGATTTGCAACGAAATGTTCAAAATTGGTCCGATAGCTCACATTACGCCACGCGGTATGATCAGTTTCTTTTCTCAGCTTGGAGCTGTCACGGAGGGTGCAGTCCCTGTCAGCCTATCAAAAGGTTCAAGTTGAACCCGGTGAAGGATAGGAGACGCCTTGCCGCTCTGCGATGTCAGGACGACGGGATAGGAAACACTGTTCGCATGCAACCGTTTCATAAGGGGTTCGAGGAGGAGAGAGGATGAACCCACCACAGATCATCCAGGAAAAGCAAGGCCTCTTCCATTCAGGGGATATCCTGCTCGGGTTGTTGAGGGGGACTGGGATGGTGGGCTTGAAATAGGGACGTTCTGCTGTTCCTGGACGATCGGTGGGGCCTCTCACGACTCCTTGACCTTGAGACCGTTTTCTCTGGCTCTTGTTCCCTTTTTCGAAGTCTGTCTGGTCTTTCACTCATTCATCTTCCCTTTGACTCTTTTCTCAGTGCTTTGGTTTTGTTGTTGTTGTTGTTCTTCTTGACTCTCTCTGTTGTCGTGGACGAGGCGGGATCACCGCTCAAGTATCAGACTATCTGTGTTTTTTGGCGGTGGATAGAATAATTGGTAGGTCCCATGTTTCATATTTCGAGCATGAATATCCTGAACATCATGAAACCCTCTGGTTACGATCAAGTTGACTGGCGGCGGTTCCCTCGCTTCTGTGTGTTTGATATACAGCTTCTCCTGTTCGCTGGTCTATGCTCGACGCTCCTCTACTCTGTTGCCATCTTCAAAAGAAAACGAACTCAAGCTAACACCGAATACAGCAGTTACACCTGCCTCTGACTTTCGTTATTAGAAACTCACCAATGCCCCTTCCTGTTGTGTCGACAAGAGAAATCTAAGTTGACGTAAAGTGGTATACCAAACTTACCGTCACTGCCAACATAAGACTATTGATAATACCACGATGCTCCGCCATCAAATAAACCCATTATCATGGGCCGACACGTTTCTCCGGGCTCTCATCCCGAGCTTCATAGCCGACGCCATCTTCTCCGATCATAGGAAAGCGACCCGACTACACCCAACTTCGTACCTCGACGGCCTACGCGGCATAGCCTCCGTGCTCGTCTTCTTCTGCCACTACACCGAGGACAACTACAACTCTCTAACACGCTCCTACGGCGTCGCCGACAAAGACCACCCAGAAACGGCCACGACAGGATGGATCCAGCTCCCGTTCCTACGCATCATCTTCTCCGGGCGGCCCATGGTGCACATCTTCTTTGTCATCTCCGGCTTCGTGCTCTCGTACAAACCCATCAAGGCCATCCACGCCCGCGACCTTGACAAATGCTATACCGCTCTCAGCTCGTCGACCTTCCGCCGCGCGTTCCGGCTCTTCGGCCCCTGCGTGGCCTCGACCTTCATGATCATGTGTCTGCAGCAGATGGACCTCTACCCCTACCGGAACCCGCGCGCCACGTGGGCCGAGCAGCTGATGGTGTGGAAGCGCGTTGTCTTCACGCAGATCACCTGGCCGTGGGCCTGGGACAAGGACATGATGCCCGGCTACGACATCCACCTGTGGACGATCCCGATCGAGTTCGCCCACTCGATGCTGCTGTTCATGGTGATCCTCATGCTGGCGCGCACCAAGCTGCGCATCAGGCAGATGACGGTTCTGGGATTGATGGGCTACTGCCTCAGCTGCGGCAAGTGGGCCGGGTTCGAGTTCCTGGCTGGCTTATTCCTTGCGGAGGTGCATGTGCTGAAGAGCGCGAGGGAGCAGCAGAGCAAGGAGTGGGAGTCGGTCGTGCAGGAGGAGGATGATGATGATTTGGACAAGTACGGCCATCGGGAGGTCAGGCAGGGCGGCGGGCTTGTTAGTCTGTCGACGCTGAAGACCGTGTTCTGCATCTCGCTGGTCATCTTGGGACTGTTCGTTGGCGGCTGGCCCAACCACCAGGCGGACAAGACGCCGGGGATCCGGTGGTTCCTTGCGAAGACGCCGATGCCATTCGTAAAGATGGACCATCTCGCCCCGCAAAAGTTTTGGTTCGGTCTTTGCGCGGTAGGAACGGTCTGGGCTGTCGGAGAGCTTCCGCTCCTCAAACGCTTCTTCGAGGGTTCGCTAGCGCAGTACTGCGGGCGCATCAGCTATGCGATCTACATCTGCCATGGACCGGTTCTAGGACTCTTCCAAGCCTATGTCTTTGGCAGCCCGTTTGTGCCTGCTCAGGGCGAACCTGGCGAGGACGGCTATAAGGTGGCTGTTGAGGCGCACGGGATCAAGGGGATGATGGGCATGGAGAATACAACGCAAAAGACGACGGGCTGGTTTTTGGGATTGTGCGTGCTTGGGCCCGTTGTTGTGTGGGCGGCTGATGTCTTCATGAGAGCGATTGACGAGCCTATCGTTCGGATAGCAAGGAAGATGGAAAACGTTTGTTTGGACAGGGAAGCTCAGCCGGATCAGCGACCGGGTGGGAGACGACTGGAGCCGGGATATTCGCAGGCTGCATGAAGTGTTGGATGTTTTGTATAGCCATGTTTTTTGAGTGTGTTCTCCGTCGGTCAGGGCGGTCTTTTGGAAAGCGTCGTGATGATGTAGATGGCGTTCAGGTGATATTCGACATTAGGAGCTCAGGCAGGGTCTGACACCCTTAGGGCATTGATATGGGATATTTGTCACTAATACGAACATAACTTTCACCTATATATTGCTCCTTGGGAACAGCCACCCTTTACCTGTATGGTGGACTGTCAAAAGCCAACAGGGGCCGCAATGCATGTTGGTTGTGATGAGTCAACTTGCCGGCTTACCAGGAGCAGTCTACAAGTCTGACTCTTTCAATGATTGGCAAACTGCGTAAGAAGTGGCTTCAGAATACAAGGCAATGTGAACAATGATTCTCTATCTAACGCCTGAAGGTTCACGGAAGAGTTGTAGAGGTGATTGGCTCCCCGTATACAAACCCCGCCAAGCTTACGGGTACAACATCATTTTTTTTACTTCCTTGTTCTCCTTGAAGGCTGCTTAATCATATGAACTTCATCCCGAACTCTTCTGTTAATGAAACTTCAGTCAACAGTGAACGAATCCTAACACTTACAGCCGATCCCTAGGACTAACCCAAGGTCATTTATCATGGATGCAAGCTGTCAGTGTGGCGCCGTGACCTTCAAGACACCTCTTCAACACCCTCTCGCCCTTTATATCTGCCACTGCGCCGAGTGTCGGCGGCAGACGAGCTCGGCTTTTGGGGCATCAGCCATCTTTCCTCGGTTTCCTTTGCCCAGCGAGGCGCTTCTGAGCTGCTACAAGTACGTGATAGTCACACCGTTGCCGGATTATAGGTCTTTCGACCCCAAGGCCCAAGGGTGTCGTTATACTAACTCTCTGTTTGTGTCTGAAGGAGACCAAACCCCAATGGTGAATTCCTAGAATGGTGTGTTTCCATTTCTTTCTGATTTTAGCGTGTATCGTCGAAGATGAGTAAAGCGACTGTTACTGACATCAATAAAGTTATTTCTGCAAGCAATGCGGGACTCGGCTCATTCATTCCACGGCTGTAAGTGTCATCCCCAAAGACAGACAGCAGACTTGTTGGATCGGATACTAACGACATCCATCTCCTTGGTGCAATAAAGGGTAAAAACTTCGTCTCCGTCAAGGGCGGATGCATTGAGGGACTGGACTGGTCTAAAGCAATCCACATCTGGACCAAGAGCGCCATGGTGCCCATACCGGAAAACGCAATGAGTTCGGAAGAGGAATGCTCGGAGTTCGATGCGTTCAGTTCGTCGCAGGAAACGCTGGATCAGCCAGATATTGTATGTGGGACCACAGGAGAAAGGTTCTCAAGCAAATACAATCGATAATAGGGCATCTTGGGACACTGTAATGGTAGGGTTAGAAGTAATTTGAATGAGTGGCTGAGATTCGAGAAAGCCTTTGGAGAAAACGAGGCATCGGGAAAGCAATGTCTTGCAGATGAAGAAACCCGAAAGTCACGATGGTGTTTAGTGAGCACTTCGTTGGGTCAGCAATGTGACCATCCAGGTCTTAGAAGGCGAAAAAAAAAAAAGAAGGAAAAAAAGGAGAGAAAAACGGGAGACATGCAATCATGATGCCACCAGCAAAAGAATAACAAAAAAGAAGAAAAAATGCAACTGGGAGGATGAGGACTGAACGCGATTTGAACGCGTGACCGTTCGGACTGCAGCCGAACGCTCTACCCCTGAGCTACCGGTCCAATTCCCAGTTATTATATGCTGTTATAATTTCGACTCATATTACCCAAGACCCCAGCCTTAGCAGCCGACACTTGTTTGACTCTCTTCTTTTCCATCCTCCCCGCATTCTCAACTTCTCACATTGACAATTCAAAACCTCAGGACACAATGCGACGAACGACGTATTGACAGCCCTCTTTGCTTGAACGAACAATCACGGGCTACACTCAACTCCTTGCTCAATAGTCCTCACTCACAATGGCCAATCCCCGACGACAGAGTGGTGACGGCTTCGAATCGGCTGGACAGTCCCGACCCCACGTCCCGACACCGTCGCGCCGGCTTTCCCAATCCCAACAACTGCGCACATTGAACGCCCGCTGATGTTTTGCGTCTCTCGGTATTGTCGAGATTCGCGGTTCATCTGTCATCGCATATCCTTTTCAGTTTATATTGAAACAGACAACGCGCGGCAACCACATGAATCGCACTCTACTTGGCTGTATTCCCGCCGTCGGACCCTCATCACGGCGCTTTACCGCCGTGACAACCACACATGGAGAAAACACCACGCAAAGCATAATGTTTCTTCCACAATTCGATATCGGACGATTTTTACGAGTGGGAAATTTGGTTACGTGCCGTCTTTATTGACAACGGTACCCTATCGGCCTTGGCTGCTCCTTGGTCTCGTTTGCTTCGGTCTCGCTTGGACCGATCTCAAACACCAGCCGTCAGGAGTCGGTCTCATCCGCACCCCCTTCGTCACCCCACATCAGCCTCAACCACAGAGAAGTTCATGACTGTCGGGATCTCTGCAACAAAAATTCATACAGGACAGCCCTGTCATGGTCTAGACCAAAACCTCCTTGACGTCTTCATACCTACTCTTTGCATCCCTTTTCATATCCCGACTTTTTCTCAAGTGCCATATTTCCCACCCCTGGCGCTTCTTGGAGCAGTTCTACCAAGCCAAAACCCCTTGCGTGTCGTAATATCTATTCCTTAACCTTGGTATAGTAGCATCGTGAAAAGATGAAAGAAATGCTTGCTCCCCCCCGTTGTCCTCCCTGTTCCTGGGACATCGCATCTTCGCCGTCTAGATTTGCCTTCCACGATGCAATGACCTTCCACACCTGACGTTCATTCACTTCTTCCCTCCACCGAGTGTCTTCAATTCGTTCATTCCCACCTTTGGTACAGGCTGATCCTGTCTTGTCTCTTTCCCCGTGTCTCTTCACTTTGTCCTTCATTTAGGTTGTTTTCACTCCCTGTCAAGTTTACGCCATCCGGCTTTGAAGGCAAAGGGACGTGCTGTTTTGTTTTTCTGCTGGTCACCGACTCGAAAAGTAGCGGGATTGCCATCTAAGGCTTCTCGCCACCCATATTGACGTCGCTCGCTTCATCATCTCACGTTGACAAAAGCTCTTGAAGAGTATCTTTGACAAGTCCGGTCGTTACCTACACATACGCAAGTACCTACTACCACAATCCATGTCGGGTTGATCCCACATCGACACTCATATCCAACGGCTGGCCTGTTGTTATAATTTTCGAACATTCTGGACGTTGAACGTCACGCTACTTTTAAAAGGGGATCGACCGCCAAAGAAGGACTCAGACGCCCGTTGGCGTATACACATCACAATGAGCAAAAGATATGTGCGACTATTGGTACTGATCTTGAGCTACTTGTCACTGGTACAGGTAGGAACCAACTATTGAAGGCATGATTTGGATCGACAAAGGAACTAACATAAAAATGTTTAGGCTGCCGCATATGACAGAGAAGGAATTGCTGGACGAAGGCTAGCGAAGACCGGGAACAGACATAAAGGACAGAAAGGGCGGAAAGGACAGGCCGAGGGGCAATTGCAAGGATCGGTTCTGATAGTTACCGAGACTGTCAGAGAGACGGTGACGGCGGGCAGTGGTGCTGTCGTCAACGGAACGATCGCGGCTGAGACCGTGACAGAGACAGTCACCGTGACCCAAAGGGAAAAGGCTGGGGCATTGCCTGGGTAAGATAACAAACCCCCTGATAAAATACCTTCGACATCACCGCTAACTCGGACCAAAAAGCACCGGAAACTTGCAACTCTCCTTCGTGACCACAACAGTTTTCGGCACTGGCTCGCCTTCAACCGTCACCATCACAGCTTTGCCCCAGACCATCACCCAGACGATAGCCCAAACCATTACCCAGCTCCAGGTCGTCGCCTCGACCGTCACCCAGATCCAGTCGGTACCAGCAGCATGTTCTTCCAGCCAAGTACCAGGAGTGGTTGCGGGAGCACCCGCCGCCACCGATGGGGGAACAGCTGCCCCTGCTAATGACGGACTACCGCGCGCCAGCGGTGGAGTGGGTGTGACGACGGTTTCGATCCCAGCTGCTTTACGCACTTCGACTTTGGAGGTGCCCCCGGCTGCTACTGCCCCCTCGACCTCGATCTCGGTACCCTCAGCTGAAGCGACCTCCACGACGAGCGCGGCAGTAATAGCTAGCAGCACATCATCCTCTGCTTTGGGGCTCTCTACCACTTCAACCACCGCGGAGACCATTATCACTTCTTCAACGGACGTCGCCACATCTACAACCAAACTCACCACCTCCACAGCCGACCTCGCCACCACAGCATCCACCACCGCCCCAGCCGTAGCTATAACCTCTGTAGTCTCCGTCGAATCCCCCTCCTCGACCTCGACCTCGACCTCGACCTCGAGCACCGTTGTTGTTGGCGGAGGAGGAACCGAACCGACCTCAGTCCTCGTTCTCCCGGTCGTTTCGGCAGCCAACCCGACAACCACCGCAGTGGCACCGGGTGTTGCGAATGGAGGGATTCAGTTGACTCTTGATGTGTCGGGGCTGAGCTTGACGAACGTGTTGAATTTGGGGAATTTGGTGCCGCCTACGGCTGCGGCGCGGCCGTGAGTGAGAGGGGTGAAGATAGTTGAGATTTGGGAGGATGGTGAGTGACTGAGAAGGGGGTTATTTGTGGGAGAAGAGGAGGGAAGTGTGGTCCATGTTTCTTTTGAAGTTCTTTCAGTTCGACGTACGGTTGTGTTGTGTTGAGAGTTGAGAAGTTGTCTATAACCGGGCGTATAGCGCAGTTGCCGGTGACGACTGATATAATGTATATAAATATTCGTTTCTCCCATCAAAAAGCCGCCATAGTACTAGGCGCTAGATAGGCACGTTAAACCGATCAAGTTTAGAGACGCTTGATGTTACCTTTAATGACCTGATATTTTACCAAAACTCCTGTAACCCATTCCAGCCCACAGCCCCTTTTTATAGTTCCCATTTTTCGCTCTGAATAGGTGGGTATCGTGATATGTCTTCGTCAGACGTGATGACATGCTGTATGAACAAAATAGAAAAATCCTAACGCCCCGTCACCTAAGCGACCTCTAACACGCAAGGGTCAATGCCTAACCGCTCACGAGGCAGACCTCCAGACACTCTTTCTTCGGCCGGCTACTTCGCCTGTTTCTTCTGCTGCCCACCACCATCTGTACCACCGCCTCCGCCCTCCCCATTCTTGCGCTTTTGGCCTTGGCCTTGCTGTCCTCCCTGCTTCTGCCCCTGCTGTTGTTTCTGCTGCAGCTTCCTCTGCTTCTTACTCAGCTTCGCATCCCCCTCCGCACCCCCCTCCTCCTCCTCGCTCCTCACCTTGCCCCCGGGAGCAGTCTGCACGATATCTACGACCCCTCTGAACCCCCTCCTCTTGACACCCTCATTGACCACCACCGCCCTCGGTCCCGTCCCCAGCGCCTCCGTCCCCTTCTCCGGTCCCAGCCCCCACACAGCCAACAGATTAACCACGTCCGCGGGACCCCTGAGCCCTAACGCGCTCTTGGCCTCGCTCGAAACGATTATACCCCTCCCCTTGGTCGCACGAAGCAAGCCCAGCACGTTGCCGATAAAATTGCTCCTCGCCCTCTGGGCATCCACGGTGTTTCCTGACGAAAACGCCTGGCTGTAGCAGATCTCGAAGCGGGTGCCGCGGTGCACGGCCGCCATGGCGCTGCGGTGGTGGATGTGGAACCCCAGGAACTGGGTCAGGTCGAGGCTGATGATGGCCGGCGGCTCCGTGGTGCTCAGGCACGCCCAGCTGAAGGCCTTGTCATTTGTCGGGCGAAGGGCGAGCAGGTCGTAGGAGCGGGCGAAGTCGGCGAGGYGGTAGTTGGTTGTTGAGGGGTCGGTGACGGTTAGGGTTACGCGGCGGAGGACGGTGGGGAGGGAGGAGGAGGGGGGGACGGCTGAGGAGGCGGTTGTTGAGAGGTTTGTCGTTGTTGTTGTTATTCGTGCGGTTGCTGTGGATGTGGTATTTGTTGAACTGCCGCCACCGGGGAATGATGGGTGTGGAGGTGTGAGTTGTGGGATCGGGTTGCTGATCGGATGCGGTTGTGTTGGGATGTTGCCCGTGATGGTCTGGTTCAAGGCGACGACATCGTAGCCCAGGTTTTTGGCGAACTTGAGAGTACGTTCGAGCTCTGAGGCTGGGGTCGTCGGCGACCAGGCAATGTTGAGGTCGTAGAGCATGGCTGCGTTGTTGTCTGCTCTTCTTCTCTTGGAGGTTGGAATTTCGCGACAGGCCCAAAGCTCGTGCTGTCGCGTCTCGTTTCAGTCGGTGGGATTTCGCGATTGAGACTGTTCTGTCGTGTGAATTTGGATAATGCGGCCGTATATACCCTCGGAGATTCAAAAATGGTTCTTATCCGTTTCTGTGTCGGTTAAGTTGGACTGCAGAAGTCGTTGTCAAAAGTCTATCTCGAATATTTTTTGAAGATTTGGAAGCTCCGAATCCATATGTCTCGACCATGTATGGATCCAGCCTGGAATGCAACAGCAGCCCCCGCCGTATGCTTTTAGTGGGGCCATTGTGCGCTTTGACCACCTGTAGTTCAGGGCAGTTCTGGGGCAGTTCTGGGGCAGCTCAGCGCGTCGCGGGGGAAAGTGCCCTGCATTTCCAGATGCCGTCTGTTCCCACCTGCAAGTGATCGCTCATTCCAACTCCCGGCGTCAGCGAATCGAAGTGTGCGATCGATCCCACGCACAGGGGCATCGCATTCGCATTCCCGCTCATCTCCAGCGGACAGGTGCTGCCTACCTCTATAATAGCAGAAGATCACTGTCCTTTCTGACGGCCACCCAAGATTCCAGCTTACTTTTTGTGTCATCGCCGAAAAGAAGACCAGACGGGAACTTCTTTGGACACAATTTTAGCCGTCTTCTTTTCTTTCAACAACCAGGGGCCAAAACGAGCCAAGTACCGACATCCACTTCCTAACCTAGATCGGTTATCAACCCCGTCCGCCGCATACCAGTAATCGATAGCGCGTCGAGAATTACGCTGCTATTAACTACCCATTTCATTCATCAATCATTTATTCCTCGCTGCCCCTGCTTGCTTGATAGCTACGGATTCTGGTTCGCATTGTTACTCAAACATCGTCAAACTTTCACCAGTTCCCGTGCGTTAGCTACACAACACTGTCGAGAATTCCATCAAGACCTTCGACATCATGTGCTTGATTTTCACGTGCGGCGAGCATACCTTCCGCAAAGAAGTGGAAGGATATGAAGGACTCGTGTGCCGGTGCTACAACTGCGGCAACTATTCTGGTAGTGTCATCAAGAGCCATCCTTGGTTCACTTTCTGCTTCATTGTACGTGATGTTGCGTTTCTTGCGGCGAAATCTTGTGCGTGTGCTTCTTCGCGGAGCTGAAAGCTAACTTTGAACATTTACAGCCCGTCATTCCTCTCTCGATCAAAGGGTACGAAGACATCTCGTGCCGCATTTGCAACTTCCAGCAACCACTCGAACACAGACAGGACGTCCAAGCAATGCGCCGGGGAGCAGACGGTACCCCAGGAGTGCCATTACAACAGCAACCATCCGGCGTGCCACCTCAAGGACCGCCTCAAGGCTGGGGACAGAAGGCTCCTGAACCGAACCAACCAATGCAATATCGTTAGAGGCATGATTCGGGTGCGAGGAAGTGACGAGGCGCGAGGATGATGAGGCCGGCAACGATGATAATGTGCAGTTTCGATGTTGAAGGAGAAGAAATCATGACCTGGATGATGGTTTCATGTGGGCGGTTCCGGAGGAAGGAAGCTACATATACGGCAGGGCGTTGGAGCCTGAGTTTGATATCCCCATTTGCATTTCGCCCATATTGTTTTATTTCATCAAAATATTTATCGCCAGAGAGCAGGACCTAGGGAGGAGGCGTACGGTGGTCTTCTTATACTCTGGAAATGCAGGTACTTACAAGTACATCTAATTGTCTGCAATTTATCAGATGGAATACTGGGTTGGGATGAAACGCAGCCGGTGCGTTTGACATTCTGCACCTTCAAGTCGCTGCCAGATATGCCTTACCTATGGCGCACCGTTAACAAACAGCTTTCTGTGAACTTTTCGGACATTACGTTCTTCTCGCATGCAACGGCCTACACTGAGCCATAGAGGTGCACAAGCCATAGGCATGTGATCCAGAGACGATGGTGTTTTGACGGTCCTACAATAATATTTCATGCATCTAACAAAAGAATCTAGTCTCTTACATATGGAGAAGTGACATTGATGACATACCGGTCCCTATAGACATCTAAAACACTAAATCAGATAGCAGTGCCGTCTCAGGCGCACTGGGTCAGAAAAGAAATGATGGTCTCTTGAGAGGTTGTAGATGACCTCGAAGCATTTGAATGTTGCCTTGTGTGTCACTATAACATCCAACACCACATCCATGTTTTCTACAGGGCAGTTTCCAGGCGAGAGCAGCCCAAGTAACCTTCCCAGATAATCCGCTTGTAACAGGTATTCCAAAGACCGAGTAAGAAACCTTCCATAGGTACAGAGCCATCGAAAAGATTCAGAAGAATGAATAATTCCACTTGAACCCATCCCATCCCATCAACGGCCCGGGGCATCTTGTACGGACAAGCCTGGAAGGACTTTGGCTGCAGAAGTGCTGTAGTTTGCGGGGTTATGTACCCTACGGGCTGTGGGGTTACTGCGGACAACGGCGATGACGTCGGGCGGCTGGCCCCATTGTTTTAGCGTCTTCAGAACATCCACTGGATGGGGAAAGATTCCACCGTTTGTTTTCCACTTCCGAAACGTCGTGTCAATCCATCACCAGTCAACAACGACAGACAAATCTGAAAGTCGGATCCAGGCGATACGGGACGGACCCCGACCCGGCTTCCAGTTCATCAATACGATAACCAGATATCTTCCGACGACCAGTCCGACGCCGTGTCTCTCTTTCTCGACCCATACATTTTTATAGCCAGCAGACACCGCCAGTACCGCCGTCGAGCAGAAACTGGGTACCGTTGACCTGTCGTTCCACATACCCGAATCCGTACACCGAAAGAGGCGATCCCAGACATTTCCCAACAATTGGAACGGTCTCAGACAAAGTTTTCTATTTCACAACCTTCAGCCTCGGGCGCGGTACTATCTAGAACCCTGAGCCGCCACCAACCATGGCGTCTGCAAAGCGTGGCCCGTCTGTTTTGGTACGTTGACTCCTTGGTTTTTACTGGACAATTGGCTGACAATCATCGCAACACAGGTGACAGATGCTCGCCAACGACCTTCACCCCCCAGCGCACCCCGGCGCATGGGCTCTGCGGGTGGCCCCGGCCGCCTCTTGAATGGACGCTCCTTTACCGTCGACAACGTCTTGCAATACTCATCAGATATCCCGTCTGGCTTACCCAGACKGCCGCCCGGCCAGCGGCCAACACGAGCTGCCATCCGCAGGAGTAGCCACGGCGCGGGACTCCCGAATGCTTCTGCCCGAACTGGTCAACAGATCGTGCCTTCTAGGACTACTAAGGTTAGCGAGAAGCTCGTTCTTCTCCCCGAAGCCCCCGACAACGAGGATGCACTGGGCGACGAAGAACTGGAGCGGCGCGCCTCCATCTTGCGCGCCTCCGAAGACGACAACCGGCCATTAAAGGACGAAGAGTTGGATGTGCTGAGGAAGAGAGGAGGGCTCCGTGGCAAGAGTTATGCCGAGCGCTTACCCAAGGTGCAGCGAGGCGAAAAGGTTTCCCGACTTACTGCCTATTGCACAGCACAAGCCTACAAGATGCAAGCGACAGCCGAGTTCCTGAAGAAAAAGCACGAAGCCAAGACGAAGCTCTACGACGACTGCCTTTACACAGTTTATCACCTGCCTCTGCTTCCTGGTGTAGATGGCTACCGGCTACGGAGTCGACCTATCTTGAAGACTCCAGGCACGGGAAAGACGGTGCTGGATCTTGAAATCGAGCGCAGCGAGCGAAGAGACGAGCACGAGGGCTACTGGGACGAATACCCATTCAATATGCACGGCTCAGCAGATAACCCGAGCAATGGGGCTACATTGCTACAGCATGCTCACAGTGGCGTTGACGAGACAGGTGCTCACTCATCAGACCATGATCAGAAGGCACTGGACCATCCTCCTATCAGCCCCATCAACCGCCTGGCACCAGATGCTAAAAGGTTTGGCGAGATGTTCGTCTTCTCGTATGGCGTAGTAGTGTTTTGGAACTTTACAGAGCACCAGGAGAAGGATATCCTGGCAGACTTGACCTTTGCCGAGAACGAGACCGGTGTTTCGCTCGCTACTCGGCCCCTTGATCAGAATGATTTTGAGACTGAGGAGTTTCACTTCGAGTACAGCGCCGATGTGGAACGCCCTCGCGTCTTCAACGACATGATCACACTTCTTCCTCGGTCCGACCACATGGTCAAGCTAACCATCAGTCATGCCATTGCGCAGAGTACGAAACTCTGCTTCTTCGAGGAGCGCATGTCGGAGACGATGGAAGGTGCTCAGCACGTGCCGAAGAGACTTGCACTTACGGGTAAACTGGACATGGATAGAACCGAAGTTCTCAAGATCCTAGGGCAGCTCTTCAAGAGTCGCGTAGACATCAATCTTTGTAAGTTGACCCTTCGCTTTTGGGTGTGAGGTCCAATCAAGGTAACTAACACAGCAAACTTGTAGCATCGAACATCCTCGAAAAGCCCAACTTCTTCTGGGACGCGGAGCCCACACTCGGCCCGTTATACGAAGCCATCAGGGACTACCTCGAAATCGAAACACGCACCAAGGTTCTCAACGAGCGTTGCCAGGTCTTCCTTGATCTGGCAAGCATTCTCTCCGACCACGTGGCCGACGCAAAGATGAGCTACATTACCTGGATCATCATCATCCTCATCGTGATCAGTATCATGGTCACTGTCACGGAGGTGCTGCTGCGGTTTGCCATTCTGTCCAACGAGAAAGCAAAAGATGGTGCAAATAGCCCCGCAAATGTGATCGGTGGCGGTGATTTGTTGACCGCTCACAACCGGATCGATCTTCGGAGTCTGGAATCAAAATTGGCGAATGCGAACCTGACCCTGGACGACCTAAGGCTGTGGAGCGCGGCCATGAATGAGCAGGAGAAAAAGGCGATTTGCGGCGCGGAGATCGTGGGTACGACGTTCAAGGGATTGTGAGCTGGTAAATGAGGCAGAGACGACCGTTCTCTTATCATGGATTACGAAGGGCGGGAAGGGAGGAAAACAGATTGAGGCTTCCTTCTAGTATGATGGTCTACATAGCGATGGCGTTGCTTTTCATGGTATGAGTTATTCTTGCATTCTGGTTATCGATGGGCTTGTTACTGAGATCGGGGTCCATCTTGCTATCGAACTGACATGGTATCGGATCTGAGCATCCAAAGTATGAAGATGGAAACGGGAACTCTTTGTATGAGTACAGTCAGACAGTCAGACAGGTAGCGAGATGGGGAAAAAAAAAAAACAAGAGGTCAAATAAGATGGTTGAGGAAAGGAAACGCTCTCATAAGGTAATCGTATCCGGAAAATCTTGAGATCTTGCAAGTAACGTTTTCATAGGTCATCAGTTTAAACGCCATCAACGCCCTGCATGCTTTCACTGCATCCAAGAGCACACTCCTTGTCCTGTCAAGGCAGGCACACGCCCTCCATACAAGTACATACAAACAACAATTCATCCTGCTCAAGCATCCTAAAAAACTAAAAGACCCCAAAAAGAAAAACAACATACATACATCACAATCACTGCCACGACCGCCCCAACAACCCCTCCCCACTCTCCCACTTAACCCCCCTCCCCGCCTCCTCCTCCGCAATCTTCACTATCAACTCACCAAACAACCCATTCGCCCACCCGAACCAGCTCCTCGTCCAATCCTTCTCGTTCCACGCATTCACCGTCTCATGCACCACCCCCGTCCCGCTCGTCGAGTCCAGAATCATTTTTAGTTGTTGCTCCACCACCTTTTCTTGTTCTTTTGCCCCCGAAGACAAGCCCGACAGCTCCGAGTTGTAGGCGGTTAAAGCGGCTACCGTCGCGGCCATGGGCCAGCCTTTTCCGGGACCGAGGTGAGGGCCGCCGACGGCTGATAAGGCGGGCCCCTGGGCGAAATAGGGGTTGGAGAGGGAGAGGATGAAGCGGCGGGTGTTTTGGTAGATGTGGGAGTAGTTGTGGGAGGGTAAGGGGGTGGTGGTGGTTGTGTAGGGTTTGGATTTGGGAGGGGGAGGAGAGAGTTCGTCGTCCAGGGATGGTTGGTCTGATTCTGAGCGTGTCAGGGTTTGGGTTTGGGTGTTTGCGCCGTGGGCGGACTTGACAATAGTCTTTTGGTAGACAAGCGAATGGGTATAATTCCACAATGGAAACGCCAAAAGCGACGGGACATTAGCGTCATCCATCAAATTTGCGCTTCCATACCCATCCACCTCATACGCAAACATCTCGCCGAACTCGCGATGAGTAACCACCGCGTCCTTGGCAATACCATGCCTGATCCCCTTCGCCAACTCCCGCATCTGCACCGTCATATTCCTCGCCATCGCCTTCTTTTCTTGGTCGAGCCCATCCAATCCAGCCAAACCCTCCATAATCACACTCGCCTGCTCCAGATACGCCGCAAACATCATGTTACTCGGCGTCAACAACTGGAAAATACACGCATCATCACTCGGCCTGAACCCGCTCCTCACCATCCCGTTTTCTTTGACCGGGTTTCCCAACCCATCATTCGTCAGCGTCTCGCTGCCTCTGTTCGTCCAACCCGTAAACGTCCACGCTGAAGGCAACACCTTGCCCTCCTCATCGTACGTCCCAAGTCTCATCGCGGCCGCGGCGTCTACGGCGGCCTTCACGGCCTCGATCCACCTGTACTTCCCGAAAAAGACCAAGTCGTCCGGAACGCGGGCGTGGTACGCGCTGCTGATCTGCAGGAAAGAAGCCAGGCTGTCGAGCTCCCACTTGCAGTCGAACACCTTTTGCGGGTCGTAGGGCGGTTGCGGGTTGTTCTGGCTGTAGGCGCCGTTGCGCGTGGGCGGGATCCCGGATTCGGGCGGGGGTTGGAAGGAGTGGCAGTAGGGCGAGATGACGATGTAGCGGGCGTGCGAGTTGATGAGGCCGCGCCAGAGGCTGGCGAGGGAGTTCTTGTCGGGGGACGGGGTGAGGAAGGGGAGGTAGGAGTAGAGTTGCGAGGCGGAGTCGCGGAGCCACATGGCGTCGATGTCGCCGGTGATGATGTAGGTTAGTTCTTCGTCGGTTTCGGGGTTTTCTTGTTCTTCTTCTGATTCCTGGCCAGAGGTATCATCGGGAGTGGCCAAGAAGGAGGCGAGGGACTTGGAAGTGATCCCGCTGCCGTTGGCGTCCCAAGGTGAGCTATTCCTGGCGTAGCCGTGCCACTTGATCATGGTATCGAGAGTGTTGGGGTAGCTGTTCTCGAAGAGGCGGAAGAGATCCGGGTCTTTGATCACGGTCCTCATGCGCTCGATGAGCTTCTCGAGAGCGGGAAGCTGGAAGGTCCGGCAGTGTGGTGGCGGGCGCACGTAGGGGAATTGGCGCTTGCCGGCGGACAAGGGACCGGGTTTCTTGCGCTGGAGCTGTTCGAAGCTTACACACTCTTCCTCGGCTGGAGTCGGCGAAGCAGCCGGAGAACCCTCCTGAGTCTCGTCCGGAGTGTTGGGCTCCTCGCCTACCTCAATAGTCCCTGTTCCTAATCCCAGATCGATGTCTTCTTCTCCAGAAGGTGTCGTAGGAGGAGAAACATCCTCGTGGTTGGCGGGGATGCCTGTGTTTCCTTCGTGATGGTTCCATGTCTCTAGCGGCGGTGGTGTCAAATTATGACCGGCGTCGCCCGTCTCCTGGTGCTCGTGACCAATGCTCTGTTCATGTTCGGGTTGTTTAAGAACGACCGGGTCCTGCCGGTAGATGGACAGTGGTGACGCTGTCTGATATCCCACGAGAAGTATGACAAGAGCCAAGAAGGCCGTGAGGGCGAAAACACGCCCACGCCGTGAGCTGAAAGCTTGTGATAACGCCATGTTTCCAGACGTCTTCGATCCGGAGCTTCTTGTCTGGTGGCAGTCCGATCCTGCCAAGTTCGGCCCGCGATAATCTTTGAAGGGTGATCCTCAAGCGGTAAGCATCAGATGCTTCTTTCCCACCAACCGGTTGTTGACCGCCGAAGAGATTAGGACGAAATACCTAGTACCATCCGGAACTGGTGAACTTGAAGGGACGAGGGATAACCGCAAACTGAGCTCGCCAAGCAGTGGTAGGAGCACAACATACAACCCAGTCAGCCAGTGTTGTTGTTGAACAGAATATCAAAGAAGAGGAGGCTCGTGTGTGACTGAGCCCATCCCTCCTCAACTTCAACCAACAGAGCGGAGCAGAGCGAGTGTCTCACTGTTATGCGCAGCTCCCTTTCTGTCTCATAAACTTTTATGGTCTCTCTCCATCCCTCTATTCTTTCCCCTCCTCCCCTCCCAGGAAAGAACGGAGGAAGTCCAGGGTCGCGGAATATGTCGTGTGCCCCATGTGGCCTTCTTGGCAATTATTTGTACTACCCGTAATGGACTAGTGGTTAAATATTATTTTCCATCTAAGCTGCGTATTGGCTGCTTAACCCTAAAGCCTAACTTAAATAAGGTAGTCGGTGTTCGGCATCCGCTTGTCCCTTGCTGCTCGAAAAAGTGAGGTTACAACTCCTGGGTTGCCAAGATGGCTCTCGGATAATGTATTTATTGTTCTTGGCATCAGTTTCTCGTGGCAGGCTTCTTGTGTGACCGATGTCTTGGTGCGAACTGTCTGATAATTCAGTCTTCTGCATTGTACTTTTCCAAAACCATCTTCTTGGGAGACTTGCCCTGAGGTGTTGTCCAGGAACACCTGGTCACCCCCAAGTTACCTTCACATGCATTGTTTGCGAGATCTCGAACTGTTCCTGCGCTAGGCTCGTCCCGTTCAGATCTTGCTGTCTGATGCCCCGCAACCAAGCGGCCAGAATCCCAAAGTCACCGGCCAGGCCTACCAAGTCAACCACGGGCATCTGCCATCTCTCGGGGGGAGATGGTCTAGAAGAACGATACCTTGGTATTCGATTAAGTAATGTATACTGATTAAGCAGATCTTATCTATCCTGGCTCCGTGTATAAGCCGTACGTATCCTATAACTCCTATCCCTTTCCCGAATCCAAAGTCGACGCACAACATCCCATTGGTTTTGCATCACCGCCCACTGGCAGTAACCGATCCTCCAGGGTATCATATAACCACCTGACAGCAGCTTGAACAGGTCCTCAGTCTACGAAGACTCATCCTCATCGCCACTGCTGGAATCCGACTCCATCCCGTCATCATCACCCTCCTTCTTGGTATCTTCGTTTCCGGCCGGATCCCAAGCAGCTATATCCTCGCAACCCTCGGGAACACGGCACAAATCTCTGGCGTTGCAGGTCTTCCACAACACCTCCCTGATCTCCTTAAACACCTGGTCCACCGCATCCATCGCCCAGATGACGTCCAGATGCTCATACTCCTCGATGACCTTCTTGTGGACCACCTTAACGTGCGGCTCACGTCCGCGATCAAACCTCCTGAGGAGTTTCGTCCCATCCACCAGGGCGTCGTTCCCGCACACCCAAAGGGCGAAAGGCGGTGCTTGGTGGTTGTACCAAGCCCTTGAGCCCTTGGGCCTCATCCTGCGAGCCGCTTGCTTCGACCTCTCCGACTCTTTATTGCCCTCCATATCGCGCTCTGCCACCTTGAGGATCTTGTCGGCCTTCTTCTCGTTCCGATTCTTCTGCTCATCGTGATGCTTCTCCTCAAGCTTATCCAGCTCTCGATCCTCCTGCTCCTCTGCCCTCCACTCCTCCTTGGTGGCCAGGATACACTTGTGCTTAGCAAAGCACTCCCTGCCCAACCACCATCGCATCGACTCGGCACTGACGTAGACGGGCGCGAACTGAAACATTCTATTCTTGAGGTCTCTGTCCCAGCGACGGTCGGTCCAGTTGAACAAGAACGAGAAGACCTTGTACCCGAGCCAGCCGTAGACGCGCGGGTGAAGCAGCGAGTGCATCGTCATCATGAAGGGGATGAAGGCATGGATGCCGAATAGCATGCGGAACATGGCGGGGGTGATGACGCGCATGAACTTGAAATACATCTTGCCGATCAAGGGGCCGGCATACGCCGCCGGCGCGAGGGCGCAAAAGACCGTGAGCTTTTCACCCAGGTCTGGTCGTTGCTCCTTGGCAAGAGCGACAAATGTCTGGGTGGTGCCCTGGGAGTGGGCAATCAGTCCGACTTTCTCGAAGCCGGTCTCGTACAAGACACGCGAGGTCAGGGCGGGCAGGTCAAAAACGCCCATTTGCCGGATATTCCAGCACCACATGCGCGGATCCGAGTACTCGAGCAAGACATGGCGAGGCTTAAAGCCGCATCGGTTGTTGCCGAGCCATACGTCGTAGCCGGACTTGCATAGGAAGAAGGCAAGCGAGTCCTCGTCGTTGACACAGTAGGCGCCCGAGGATTGGAGGAGGCCATGCATAAGAAGAACGGGAAACTTCGGTTTCTTGTTGTTCTTGGTTTGGCCTGGTTCCCTCCTGGCTTTGCCTGTGAACAGGTCGGGGCCCTTGTGTCGCCGCTCCTCCTCGGGTAGTGGAGTGTATTCTTCGGGATCGTACACATGCCAAAGCTCGATGATAAACCCATCTTCGGTTTCGACAAGATGGGTCTCAACGTCGAGCCCAACACGGCGGGCATAGAAGCCTATGTCGCACATGATGGGGTCGGGGCCCACGGCCTTGATGTCACTAACGCCTTCGTCGTTGTCTTCACTGTCTTCGTGGTCGAGGTGGCTCGCCGACCTCCTGCGCCTCCACCGGCGGACTTGTTGCTCTCGCAATTGCTTCCGTCGTATCTCCTCCTTGTAAAATGGCCGGTCGGCATCGGGATCTTTGGAATCCAGCCGCTTCCATATGTATTGGAATGCGGGTGGTATGCTGGTAAAGAGGGAGCCTAGGACAATGACGCCCAGGAATGCCAGACTGAGAAAGAAGGAGGTGAAGCGAAACAGCAGACAGTGGATGTCTCGCCAGCGCGATGACGGACCGTAGAGCGGTAAGGGCGGGAACAGAGGGTGCGTATTGGAAGGAGGCATCGACCTCTTGAGGTTGCCGTCGGTCGAGTCCGAGGTGTTGCGCTTCTTCTCGCGGGGAAAACTGAGGACCCTGTCTCCTTCAGAATCTTCTGTTTCCTTGACCGTATCGCGCGGCCCACTGGCTTCCCTAACGTGTACCCTGACTCCATCGTGTCTTTCGGCTTCGTCCCTCAACACGTTAAGCTTGTAGGCTTCGATCGCCGGCACGGCGGGTAATCGGTTTCCATCCGATGTGACGATAACGGGGTCTTGGGGTGCGACAAAGATGGCCTCGACGGCGACACCTTTGTTGTCCGGGCTACCTGGCGGCTGGTAGGACAGCTTCTCTGATTGATGGGTAAACTCGACCACTGCTTCTTCGGATGAACCCTCACAGGGCAGCTTGTTTACCCCGATGGACATGGCGGTTGGGGATTTCGTTTCGATATTCGACTAGATACTGCTGAGGTTGCTCACTTGTCCAAAAGTTCCTTGAAAATAAGAGAAAGGTATATTGACATGGTCCTGCACCAAATACGTGTTGGGCGCTCAAGAATATAAAGACGCGATACTTTGAACGGACCGCAATAGAAGGGGAAAAAAATTGAAGCTGGTCTTGGGTTTAGACCAGACAAGGAAAGGATTGTTGTTGAAGAGGTAAACAAATATTTCTAGTGTAACCGCAGGAGGAGTACTTCCTCCGTGTCGCGCCGTCCGAGTGTTGCGCCATCAACGTCATGATGGAAACCTGGTTTCGCCTGGAAGGGGGAAGCTTTGAAGGCGATGCACAGTGTAAGTGATGGAAAGGGTTGGGGTCCAGGGAGTAAGTTGTACTATGAGGACGTAACTTGTCAACCATAGCTGTGACACAAAGCCGGTTTTGTTTGGCAAGAGTGTCCATCCTTTGGGAAAGTTGAAACAATGCAACTGAAGATGGCCCATCATTGAAATTCCGTCACATCACTCGATGCTTGATAGGAAACCCGAAGCGAACAGTCGAGTGCAGAGAAGCCAAATCATTGTCCGGCTTTCTTGAGAGATGCTACTCGGTCTTCTGTAGGTACAGTTAGCCATCCAATTGGGTCGAAAGCATGAAAAGAGAAATACGTTAGGATTGATGTTATTCTTGTGTTCCTGAAACAAAACATTCAATTGATTCCCAAAGTCCGGAAAGTCTGGAAACTGCCCACAAATGCTGAAAAGTGCGTCACACTGCAGCTGTGGGCGGCCATGTGGGGGTGACAAGGGAGAGACATGTGAAGAACGGAAGTGTGGAGATCCAGCTTGCTGGGCGCCATGCCATTTCACGCCAAGTGAACCCTGACAAGTCCAAGGCACCAGAAGAGGAACAACATCAACACTTTCGTTGCTTGGCTTCAGAGACCCCTAACGGGCTCGTCAGTTGTGAGAACAACCTACTCTGGGAGGATTTCCAAAATAGAAATGAAACAGGAGACAAGTTGAATGTGGATCCCATACATTGGAGTTGGAGTTGGCGCCGCTTTCATCCAATGCATCCAGCTGAGATCAACTCCGCTCCCGTTGAATTTCCGGTCTTCAAACAAAGTCCAAGTCAGACGCATGATCTTAAAGGCAAACCAACATTGAACTGGAAGCAGTGATACCCTAGCTATGGCTTGGTGCTATATGATCTACTGTTAATATTCAAAGAAATTCCATTGCTGGTAGAGGATGCAAGGTTAATTATAGATTACTAGTACAGTCTCTAAACACCAGCCAAACCCTAACCCTGGTTTTACGTAACAGCTCCTTACCGCTGTGCGGGCCGCCGGCCATGTGCCTCGGCCAAAGAGGAGGGAGGAGCCGAAGCTGAAGACGGGGAATGGCCGGGGAGTGGCCGGGGAGACAGCGTCCAGCGAATGACCGCGCTGGCCATTTGGGGATCAACCGAACCGAACATGTAGCAACGGAACAGCATCTCCTCTCTCCAAACCACGCGCTGCTGGTCCGGATAATTCTTTCGGTGTTTGCGACGCCATTCCTCACCTAATCAACTGTACTCCGAATCGCAATTCCCCTTCCACGCCACTCAATTCCGGGTTGCCACGCGCCCCTGGCTTCTGTTCGGCATCGTCTCCGCCGTGTTTCGTTGCAACTGAACTCCAAATCACTTCCGCGGTGTACACGGCAGTCCACAGTGTCACTAGTTGTGGGGGACTTCGACCGGCATGGGCCGTAAATAATAATTGTACCTTACTACCGAACCGAACCACAACACCTTTACTCTCAGGAGCCGACCACTTTGCGCCGACCGACCGATCACTCCATCTTCGATCCCAAGTCTTGAGTACCGGCTCCGATTTGCTGCCGTGCCTCTCTCTGTCTTATACCAACACCGACGCACCTCTGCAATGACCGTCCCCAACTCCACCCCTGCCTCAAGCAGGAAAAGGGTCCGAAGACGCAGACAGGACAAGCCCGCCTTGTCGGCCAAATTGGTCCTCGATGCCCATGTCAAGGGCGACGTTGGTGTCATTGCTACCGACCTCTTCGCCGACCTCTTCCCTCATCTCTGGGCTAGTACGTAACATGTTTGCCCCTATTGTGGTTTCGTCCGGCCTTGTATCATGAGTTCTGACTAACTGGCCATTCTGGCTTAAACAGACGGCGACAGCCAGGACACCGTTCATGTCGCAATCGCTCCTTGGGCACCGAGCCAAACCCCCGAGACCAACAACTGGTCTATTATACCCGTCACACGATCTTCCACCGTTGCGCCGTCCACCGTACAGTTCTCGCCCTCATCGCTCGCCCTCCAGTCTTTCGCGACACACCTCCAGCAGGTTGCGCCCTCGAAGCTCTCCGGCCATAACAAGGGTGGCATTGAGATCCTGATCTTGGATGTTTCGGCCATTGAGCTGGATACCGTCTTTGTGAGCCTTGACGGAGAATTGGCCAAGAGACTGGAAAATGGGGAGGGGACCTTCTTCCGCGAACACCCAGTTAACGGCAAGGGCAAGGCTCGTGCCGATGCTACCCCTGAGGAACACTTGACAGCTGCTTTGCGCACTGCCCTCGGTACCTTAAAGATTGTCCATTCTGGCGATCTCTTCCCGTTGCCACTACCACCTCACCCAGTTACCCACCAACCTCCAAACCCAGGAAGGATAACGCTTTGCGAACCTGTGGCTCAGGGTATTCTCGCCCCTACTACAAAGATCATCGTGTCGAGAGGGCGCACCAGCAAGGGCAAGCGTAACTCTGCGCCAGTACAGCAACAAGGCCGTAAACTGAACGGAGCGGCCGAAGACGACGAAGATGCCTACTTCTCGGCAGCCGAGGAGGACCGCGATAGCAAGACCGATGCCCAAACGGCCGAAACAGACGCAGATGATACCGAGTTCGAGCCACAGGCTGGGGAAGATGAGGATAACCTGTCGGACGATTCCTTAGACGAAATAATATCCCTCCAAGTCCCTACTCTGCCCACAACGGTCACCGGCCAATCCACAATAGGAACGGGCACCCCCATGACGGTCAGGGGGAGGAAGACCAACGGTCCTGGGTCAGTCATCTCTAGTTATACTGCCACTACCGCCAGACCAGACCGACCTCGTGGCCGCCTCTTTAAGGCGCAAGGATTGATGAAACCTATCCCACCCGAGCTCCTCCACCCTAAACCTACGCCCGAGGACGACGAAGAAGCGCGTATCTATGTGGATATGAGGGACCTTACCAGGGTGGGCTGCTTCTCCGGAGACTGGGTACGAGTTGAGGTGGCCTCTGAACCTCCTTCTAACGGGCTCGGCGCGTTTGGCCTGGGAAGCTTTGTGCAGCAAGAAGCAGACGAGATCAACTGGAGACCCGCGAGGGTTTTCGGCCTGCCTGAAGGTTATTCGAGCCGCTCGGCGACCAGGATACACCACTCTAGGAATGATAGCCGGAACTCGTCCTTCTTTGAGGCGCTGTCACAAAAGTCGAACCCGCCAGTTTATATTTCTCCTATTCTGCTCGCGAACTTGGACAACCCTCCTTATCTCCGTCTATCACCCATCAAGCGCCCTTCGAGCTCGATCATGAAGGGCGTCGCCGCCCAGTCAAAGACCAGCTCCTCCTTGAAGCCGCCATTTGCTCGCGAGGTGATCCTACAACATGTGAGGACACCAACAGCGGTCGAGAGGGACGTGCAGTCTGCGGTCATGGCTGGCCTGAAACACTATTTTGAGAGGAGGTTGCGGGTTCTCAAGACTGGAGATCTCATTGCTGTGCCCATTGACACCCAGTTGGGCAAGGCTCTTCAGGAGAGTACAATCCCTGGTGAGGATTCCGCCATCGATGAGGTTCTGGGTCTGATCGCTGCAACGCGGCCCGGACAGAGCCTGCATTACGACGATGTTGCCTGGTTCAGGGTTGGTCACGTCCAGGCAATGAAGCAAGACGTCACAGAAACCGTCGAAGGCGAGGAGGAAGAGGACCCATGGGGCGGAATTGCCTGTGTAGACATCTCCCTCACACATTTGGAACAAACAGGATCCGTCACAGGCCGCGTCCCGGGCACGATATCCAACAGCTGGCAGTATTACCTGGGTATCAAGAAGCTTCCCAAGCACCAACAAAACCCTGGGTCACCTGCTCAACTGCAAACACTAGAGCCCGAGAAGCAGTATGTCTCGTCGCTCAGAAGGAAACTTCGCGAGCTCATGGCTGCCGCCACCAGTAAACCCGCGCTTCATCTCAATCTGCCACCACTGGCCATCCTTCTGGTGTCGACGCAAAGGCACATCGGCAAGGCAGCCACAGCTATGCAAGCCTGTTCCGATATCGGTCTGCACACATTCGCCATAGACGCTTATGATATTGTGAACGATGGCGGCGGCGGAGGTGGCAGCGATGTCAAGACAGCCGGATTCCTGACATCACGCGCCGAACGTGCTATGAGCTGTGGTCCCGAATCATGCGTCCTTCTGGTCCGCCACATTGAAGCCCTTACTGCCGACCGCATGGTTTCTTCCATCAAGGAGATCTTGGCCGACGCTAGGGTTTTGATTGCCACCACCACTGAGGTTGAAAAGGTCCCTGACGGAATCCGTGCCCTCTTCACACATGAGTTGGAGATGAATGCCCCCGACGAGCAAGAGAGAGAGGGTATCCTCAGCTCCATCCTCGCCGACCGCGGCATTGGTCTTGACCCTGAGGTGGATCTCAGCGGCATCGCCCTCAAGACCGCCGCCCTCGTAGCAGGCGATCTCGCCGACGTTGTTGACCGTGCCTTGGTTGCCCAGCGATCCCGCCTCGAGAAGCTCACCGCCAAGACAGCTGGAAGCGTAACCTTCCGTGACGTCCAGCTCGCCGGCGGCCCTGCCGCCTCTGGCCTGACCAAGCAGGATTTCGAACTCGCCGTCGATGCCGCCCGCAAGAACTTTGCCGATTCCATCGGCGCGCCCAAGATCCCCAACGTCACATGGGACGACGTCGGTGGTCTCGGCAACGTCAAGGACGCCATCACCGAGACCATCCAGCTGCCGCTCGAGCGTCCCGAGCTGTTCGCCAAGGGCATGAAGAAGCGCTCCGGTATCCTGTTCTACGGACCTCCCGGTACCGGCAAGACCCTCCTGGCCAAGGCCATCGCCACCGAGTACAGCCTCAACTTCTTCAGCGTCAAGGGTCCCGAGCTGTTGAACATGTACATTGGTGAGTCCGAAGCAAACGTGCGGAGGGTGTTCCAGCGCGCCCGCGACGCCCGGCCTTGCGTCGTCTTCTTCGACGAGTTGGATTCCGTCGCTCCCAAGAGAGGTAACCAGGGCGACAGCGGTGGCGTGATGGACCGTATCGTGTCGCAGTTGTTGGCGGAGCTCGACGGCATGTCGGGCGGCGAAGGTGGAGGCGGTGGTGTGTTCGTCATCGGTGCGACCAACAGACCTGATCTGCTGGATCCTGCGCTGCTGAGACCCGGTCGCTTCGACAAGATGTTGTACCTGGGTGTCTCGGACACGCACGACAAGCAGGTGACTATCATGGAGGCTTTGACTAGGAAGTACGTATTTCTCCTCTCCACCCCGCTCTTGAAAAGCCCATCACTAAGCCGTTACCAGATTCACCCTCCACCCAACCGTCTCCCTCCGCTCCGTCGCCGAGCGTCTCCCCTTCACCTACACCGGCGCCGACTTCTACGCCCTCTGCTCCGACGCCATGCTGAAAGCCGTCACCCGCCAAGCCACGCTGGTCGACACTAAGATCCGGGAGCTCAACGCCGCCGCCGGTCCTGAGGGCAAACAGGTCTCCACCGCTTACTTCTTCGATCACTACGCCACCAAGGAGGACATCAGCGTCATGGTCACCGAACAGGACTTTTTGGATGCGCACAGGGAACTGGTGCCCTCCGTTAGTGCGGGCGAACTGGAGCATTATGAGCAGGTTAGGGCTATGTTTGAGGGGGCTAAGGATAAGGATAAGAAGAAGGAGGGTGCCCAGGGGGAGGTAAATGGGGTGAATGGGCATGAGAACGGGAATGGGATGCTGGCTATTACCATGGGGGATGGTGTTGAATCGAAGAAGGACCGCAAGGGAAAGGGAAAGGCGGTTGATAATGAAGTCAATGGTGGTGGTAAGGGGAAGGGCAAGGAAGTCGTTTCGCCTTTCCAGGAGGCGGGAGGAGATGAGGATGAGGGGTTGTATGATTAGGAGGTTGGTGGTATGATTTCGGATAGCATGGGAGGGAAAGGGGTGTGATAATGCGGTTGTCATGCTGCGCCGTATGTACGTAATTGAGAGACGGGATGGGACTACACTACCTTTTGGATATGTCTATAGAAAATGGGGGGTGCATTAAAGGAGGGGACCAAGTAAATAATCAAACAACATAGACGATGATGGGTAAACTTGAAGCTGTGGTATCTGATGGGTGTGGTTTGTCCTAACCTATCTGCGCTACCTCTGGATATCGACAGAATATTATACTTGATTATCATATCACTACAATGCCCCCCCCCCCC
>RANY01000506.1:0-25575 GCA_009805235.1 Neurospora pannonica FGSC 7221 | reverse complement strand
CGTGGAGGCGCCGCGACACGAGGATCTCGAGCGCCTGGCGGGGCACGTCGAGCCAGGTGCCCTTGCTGTAGCGGATGACGGGCGGGTTGTCGACTTGGATGGCGTCGAGAATGCGGTTCTTCTTGTCGACTTTGAAGTAGCCGAAGACGACTTGGGTGATTTTGATGGCGCCATGGTAGGCGAGCGATTTCGATCCGTTGATGCGCCGGATGGCTTCGGTCTCTACCGGGTCAATGTCCGTGTAATCCCGCTGCTCGGTGGTCCAGTCCACCTTGACCTTCTCGACTCGCGCCATCTTTTTGTCGGGGTTGAAGTCCCGTACGAGGTAGGTGTTACCCTGGTGTAGGAATATGGCTCCGTCGTAGATGGTGAAGGTCGCTCGGGATGCCTCCAACTCCTCTAGGACAACGTTTCGGTTGTTTGTAACGTCGATGATGGCGAAATGGTCTTCCTCGGTATCGCGTATTGATACAAACTGTGACGGCCGGGGTCGAAACCTATCATGGCAATGGTAAAAGCCCCGGTCACCCTTGAGCAGCCGCTCCTCGCAAACCGTTGCTAGATCGTCACCAAAGTATTTGGAATCCTTAGCCGGTAGGATTGGCATTTCGTACGCCGCGCATTGGATATGACCCTCCTTGACCAACATATTCTCCAAGTCCACCTGAAGCTCACAATTCGGTTTTGTGAAGAGTTCATCCGGATTTTGCATGTAATACTGGTCGGTTGCGAAACTGTCCCCAACCAAGATCGACAGAGAGTCTCTATTCCGCCGGCCAGCTCTCCCACTCTGCTGTCTGAGGTTCGCTATTGTGTACGGAAACCCCCAAGTCATGACGCAGTCCAAGGTGCCGATGTCAACACCAAGCTCGAGAGCGGTGGTCGCCACGATGCCCATGAGCTTGCCCTCAAACATTTCTGTCTCGATTTGCCGCCTGTCTTGGGCAGTGTAACCGCCTCGGTACCCCATAACTCGAGAGATGCATTCAGAGCGGCCTCTGTGTTCCAGTTCCTGTTTGATCGCATTAACCAGTTTTTCGCAGTGTTCGCGTACGCGACAGAATGCGATGACACGGACGCCACGGAGGATGAGCTCGCAGAATAGGCGAGAACACTCAAACTTGGCATTGCCGCGTCCGCTGGACGGATCTCCAGGGTCTTTGTACGGAGTGCTCCAGCAGAGGAACTCCTTGCGACCCGATGGAGAGCCGTCGAAGTCGATGAGCTTGACGTTTTCGACGCCGAAGATGGTAGTGAAATGCTCCTTTGGGTTGGCCACGGTTGCTGAACACGAGATAAACTGAACATGCGTATTTCCGACTGCTGCGCATATTCTACGCAGTCGTCTCATGATGAAGGCAACATGTGAACCCATTAAGCCGTTGTAATAGTGCAGTTCATCCACTATCAGAGTGGATAATAGTTAGCGAGGAGTTCCCATTTCCGCAGCCGGCTGAGAAGTTGAACGGTAGGTCTCACTCACCAACAACATATTTCAGGTTCCGCAGAAACGTCCTCCACCTTTCCTCCTGAGGTAAAATCGTGATATGTAGCATATCAGGATTTGTGAATATGATGCGTGCATCATCGCGGATAATATTCCTGTCATGCATTGGCGTATCGCCGTCAAAGGTTTCAACGAGCATCTCTTCCAGTCCAGGCATAAAGCTCATGACTTCCTTCAGGCTCCGCTTCTGGTCTTGCGCAAGCGCCTTAGTCGGGAAGATGTACATGGCTCGCGTATTCCGGTCCTGCTCAAGGGCATGTATAACAGGCAATTGGTAGATGAGAGACTTTCCCGAGCTGGTGGACGTGGACACCACCACATGATGCCCGTCGTGTAAAGCGTTGATGGCATCAGCTTGATGTGCATAAAACTGGGTAATCCCCTTGGTATTGTAGAGCGCATTAACCAAATCTTGGCTGAGTAAAAAGTTCAGATAGCCGTAAACAGGTTCCTGTGCCTCGAAGACTCGATGGCCATCGGGAACTATCTGGCCGGTGTACCATGGACTATCCTTCAGCTCTTGTACGATCTCCGGGATGTTTTTCCTCTCCTTCGGGATACTTGCGGGTAAGGTGCTAGTTTTCGGCTGAGGGGTTGACGCTCTTGGTGTTGAAGGCCGGGGAACGAAAGGCTCGGACTCGCTTCTGAGTGCCATTTCCGGGTCTAGACTTTCTGCTGCACAGCGGTTCAAGAAGATGTTGACTGCATTGGCGAACTTGGTGTTCCTCTTTTCGATTAGTGCCGTCATTTGCTTCTGACTATACACAGGCATTTTGACATGCTCATGTCGAAGCCTGCGAGTTGGCTTAGCCGGGTCTCCTGTTTTCTTGTCTTGGACTTGCCTCTTGAGATCTTCATCAATGAACTCAAAGTAGAGGACCTCCCGTCCAGATTTCGATTCTTGCTCATCTTTTCCGGTATGGTACGGGCCAGCATCACCTAGCCCTTCCAAGCCGGTCATACCGCCAACAGACGCATCGGGCGCAAAGGACTGAGATGACTTCCCAGCATACCTTCCTGTCTGGAAGGTATCATCCTTTTCGGCACCCCTTGCATCCAGCTGTAGCATTAGCTCATCGACATAGGCAAACTGAATGCCCTCCGGACGTAAAGCTACAATGGCGGCTACATCCTCAATCGTTAAGGAGCGCTTTGTGTGGGACTCAACCGTGGACCGTATCGTCTCAAACGTAGTCGCCAGATGCTTTCGCGTAGAGCAAAAGGTGTAGACGAGGTTCAAAGCCCTGTGCGTCTTCTCGAGTTCCTTGAACCACACGGGCCATTCAATGTCGCTTTCGACAATGGTAGGCTCGGAAACAAGCTTAGGGGGACGACCTCTCCGCTTCTTTGGTCCCGTTGTTGCTGGACCACAACTGCCGGAGCTCTCCTGGGAATCGCAGCTAGGATTTCCAGCGAAAGCGGCATCGTGCCCTGGCTCTATCGGCGCTTCGGGTTCGGTGGACGCACGTTTACGCTTGAGCCTTTTCAGTGGATCAGTTGTAGCGTCGGCGCTATGGTGGCTGGAAGTCATGATTTTCGTAGTTGAGTGGCAGGGGGATTTTAATGCGTTCCACCTCTGTTTAAATCGTTCGATGCCGTAGCCTGTCTGGGGGACATAACCCTAGGCGTGCCGATTATCATCGGTCTCGGGAGTTGTGTTCCTGTGGAAAGAGCATTGAAGACAAGACAATGACAATCATGTTCGCGAGGAAAATCGCGTTGTGGCAACTGTGCTTGCCGTTGATCATTGTTTGTTCTCGATGACGGCGCGAAAAGAAGCGGGACAGCACGTGCCCCCTGCTATGTATCTCTGGTATCGAAAGGTGGACAACGTACTGCAGGGTTAGGGTTCAAGCTTTCTAGAGTATATTCCCCTCTCTCGCAGGCCAAGATGTTTGTTCCACACTCAACCCACTTCTTCAAAGTGACCAAGACGAAAGAAATTACAGTAGTGAATCCGCCATGTCCTCCAACGTTCTCATCACGACGAGCATGCCTCTTTGCACTCGTTGTCCCTCTGAACTGGAGAACACTTTCGAGAAGGCCCCCCACAACATCCAATCGCAATCAGATGCCGAGGTTCCCATGAGACCTCATTGGCCAATTCAGGGGCGCAATCGCAGTCGCAGAGCAACATCCGACCTCGAACTTACACCGGCTTCTCGGATCGAAAGCTAGAAAGGGAAGTCGTGAGCCGGCAGCGAGCCATGCAGAAGCGGGCAAGCCGCAACCAACACCCAAGGTCGATTGCAACATTGGCCGGATATCTCGTCCCGCCCCGTCTTCGAGAACCTTTCTCTTTTCGGACCTTCCCCGCCACTGGACACTACACTACTCTGGTGAACAGCAACTTTTGGTAAACGCAGTTTTGATATACGCAGCCAAACAGCTCCGGGGGCACAACTCTTATCATGCAATATTCGCGGCACCTTCGCTGCTGTGCCTGCTTACATACCTATTAGCCTAGCGAGCCTACTTGGGAATATTATGCTACACAATCAACCAAGGGAAAGGGAGCTCTGCCTGTAAAAGGGCATCGAACCGACCCGGATTCTCGCCTCAAAGACCTCAAGTGAGAAGGGCCCAGTGGAAATGGTCCGATCTGTCCCTCCCACCCATGTTTTCTCTTGGTCTGCTACCACCTAAACCCCCTGATCTCGCAGCTGTAGATGGAACGGCAAATAGCCTACTGCAGGCTATCCGTTGCTGGACTAACCTGTTCTTCGGGTGAATTAATTATGCGCATCATGTTGTTACACGAGACATACACGCCATCACAAGCCTGCTGGGTCTTGGGTGTATATAACTTGGTGTCTCGCCGTTACTTGGGGTTCGACCATGTTGATAAGTGGCAAGTGAAAGTCCAACTTCAGCTCTTCCATATCAAACTCGCCAAGAGCTTCCAGGTCCTCCCCAGTCTCTTCTCTTCACCATGTTGTTCTCCATGCTCCTGGCTGGCGCCTCCTTGGCTGCCTCTGCCTCTGCCTCTGTTACTGCTAAGCCCGCCAAGAAGCCCTTTGACTTTCTTGTGACCTTTGGCGACAGCTATACGGACAACGGCCGTTTGGGATACTATATCGGCAATGGAGGCAACCCTCCTCCGGCCGGCCAGCTTCACGGCGAGAGCAACGTAACCGCCAGCGGTGGTTTGACCTGGAACCAGTATGCCAGCCGCCAAGTTGGGGCCAAGCTTGTCGACTACGCCGTCGGCGGCGCAACCTGCTCCAACCAGGTCATCTCGCGGTACTTCAGCGCCATCAACAGGGACTTCCCAGCTGTCTTGGATGACGAGCTCCCTTCTTTCGTCGCCGATACTGCGTACAGGTCCATCTTCCCCGACAGGACCGCCGACAACACCGTCTACGCCCTTTGGATCGGGACCAACGATCTCGGCGGCGATGCCTTCCTGACCGAAAACCAGCACCCCGGCAAGACCCTAACCGACTTTTCCGAGTGCATCTGGACTGTGTTCGACACCATCTACAAGTCTGGCGGACGTCGTTTTGTCCTGCTGAACTTGGCGCCTTTGCACCTGGCGCCTCTCTATGCCACCCTTGAGAACGGTGGCTTCTCGGGGGCGAGCCAGTTCTGGGCCGGCAAGTCCCAGTACAACGTCACGGAGAGGAGCGAGAAGATCAAGGAGTACAGCACTACCCTCAACACCGTCTTCAGCTATGGCGCTGCGGTCAACACCAAGCTCAAGTCGCGCTGGCCCAAGGCGACCTTTGATCTCTTTGACGTCCACAGCCTGTTGACCGACGTCCACGAGAACCCTGCCGCGTATCTGGATGCTCCTCACAACAGCACCGGATACTTCCACCACTGCTCGGCTTCCGGTAGCGACTGCGTTGACCAGACCAGCCTTGGCCCGTTGACCGGTTTCATGTGGTACGACGAGCTGCACCCTTCCACCAAGACCGGTATGTTTTGTCCCTTTTCATGAGTTTATCTTTCTAGCTTGCCATCACCCTGCTGCTGTGATGCGGGATCCAAATATGTGAATATCGCTGATAAGGATATGCCAGATTCCGTCATTGCTAAGCACTTCCTCGATGTTGTTGCTGGGCAGTCCAAGTATGGCACTCGCTACTACGATTAAGCCGATTAAGTCAAAGACTGTGAGGATGAGGGTAGAGATAGGGAAGTGGAATAGAATATAAATAATCTGACAATTGCTGTTAAATTTCCCTATGAAATGGCTGTGCTTGAAGCTGTGTGCTACCTTGATTTACGATCGCTGTCTGCATCATGAAAATACATGACGGCGGAGCGAGCTTTTGTCCGCACATCTGTGCATCCACAGACCAGCGGGCATGGCCTTGCGCATGTCTGGCTTGGCATTCGTTCGACCTCCACAGAACTTTGGATCCCGGTCGCTTCCGGTCAATCCACCCCACTTGCAAAGTGCGCTTCTCCCAATCAGGCTAGCGCCTCGGTGGTCACAGTCGCGCAGGCCAGCAGGAACCCACTCGCACCCGCTTTTCGTCTTTGCAATTTACACCCTCGTGGATTTTCGCACGACCTCCGCAGAAGTCGCTTCTCTGCCAAATCCTCGCTCGTTTTTCCTGCTCTTCCTAACGCTGCCCTACTAGTGCTTGTCGAGCCTGTCTACCGCGCCTGCGCACGTCAAACTCGGTCAGCTTGCCAGCAATTACCTGTAGCAATCGCCGTCCGCCAGTACAGCAGTACATACGCATTACATACGGAAACCCTACGCACATTACCGCTCAGGCTCAGGGCAGGCTCCAGCTAACAGACTGTCCCTCGGCCCGGTCCCGTCCAGTATCCATCACGTCAGCCAGGCATCTCGTCTCGCTCGTTGGCTCCTGTGAGGTACTCCGGTTCCTTTTCTGCACCCCTCTTTCATTACATACAGACCCGACATTCCAGACTGTGGCCCTCACCTCGGCTCAGGGTTCCGGTCGGCCCCCCTTCAGACCCAGCTTTCCAGGGCTGCCCTTCATCTCATCCCATCACTTTAACCCCCCATCATCCGTCCTAGGTAGGGCTGGGCGGGTTGAGAGACAGACCCTGCGTCACCCTGCCTTGTCTACTTTTACACTTTCGGTCTCATTATCGGCATCTCCCCTGCTGCTGTTGGGGAGTTGTGTCCATCTCCATCCCATCGTGACCAACTGACTGGACACACACGCACAATCTCGTCACTTGGCTGTCTGCACTCCCAATCCCCGGTACATCCCGTCGTGGTGTGCCTCGCTGCCGGGTGCCACCTGTCTGGACCCCAGATCCGTCAAAGACGACTTTCCAGACGCTGGATAGTCCTACCTACACCCCCCTCATCGTACCTCTCAGGGCCCGTACGTACAGGTACCCTACTTGTACATCCTAACCTCCTCCCTAAACCTTCTATCAAAGGGCAGCGTACCTTGGACGTCAAGTCAGGTACACCCGTATACCTCCCCAGGACACAATATCTGAGGTGACCCTCACTCTTATACGTCCGTCATACCGTATCAATTCCGCCCCACACGCCGTTCTGTCTCGTACAGATAACAGGAAAAGACGTGCGGTGGTAGACAAGAGTTTGCGTGATGTGTGGTGGTGATTCCTGCTGAGGCGACCCGGAAACAGGAACCACCAATATCGGCCAACATTAGGGTCTCATCCCAAGTCGAGATTGGTTTGAAGCAACCCGACACATCCCTGGTGGCTTCAAACATACGCCCGGTTCCATCCCATCCTCAAACGTGCCTGGGCAAGCAGGTACCTACAGCCTACAGGTATCTAAAGCGCTGTACAGTATCTGGCTTTACAGATTTGACAGCAGAAAGGAAAAGGACAAGACGAAACTTGCGTCGGTGTCAGTGTCACCCCAGGTACAGAAGAACCGACTGCCGAACGCCTGGAACAGCGCCGTCGAACAAGTCTGTGGGCGCTAACAAACCACGAACAGGGGACAAACAGGCTCCTCGTTGGTTGGCTGCTGCGTTAGGCTGGGTCGATTGATGGCCTTACCCCTTCCCCACATTTACATTGGCAGCAGCCGCAAGACCTCCCTGATCGAGGTGATCCACGCCCACCTCAGCACGCACGACGTTTCTGTTGTCCGTCCATCGCGTCCCCCATCCATTCCCTTGGCGCTCCAGTTGATCCGTCAACGATAAATCATAAGCCATGTACCAACCCCAATACGGCTACAACCCCAATCCCGCCGCTGGTGCGGGAGCTGGTAATTCAGCCTTCAACGGCGCCCCACCTCCACAGAACCCTCAGAACTCTCAGGTCCCTCAGGTTCCTCAGGCGCCTCACTTGCAGCCCAGTCCCAGTCGTGGCCCGTCCCCGAGCCAGCAGCAGCAGCAGCGTCATCAGCAGATGATGTATAATAGCCAGCAGCAGCAGCCCGGGCAGCAACACCACCTAGGCCAGCAGCAAACGCAGCAGCAGCAACAGCAACAGCAGCAGTTCCACATGGGCTCCCAAGCCGGCGGCAGTCACTTCCCAGCTGCTGCTGCTCCGAGCCCAGGAATGATGGGAACAGGTGCTGGTCCTGCAGGAATGATGCAGAATGCCGCCATGCCGCACACTATGGCTGCCACCAATGGTCAGAGTAAGCTTTAACCTTTCCCTCGCGCGCCTTGTTTATCTTTCCACCCACCCCCTTGGCCCTGGCCTCTTGGACCTCATGCCTATGTATCATCGTCCCACTCCCCTCCTCCTTTGGGCCTTCCGCAGCTACTGTTAGACTTTGTTTCCCCGGTTTTGTTTCTCACTGTATTTGATTGTACCTTTTCTTTGTTTCACGTCCCGGCAAGTTTGCGTCTTACCGCCCACCCGGTGTCTCACGGGTCCTGCCGCGCTTCATCCCGTCTGTCAAGTTCGTCCTGCGTCCTTCAATGCCATTCTCCGATTCGTCCCCCTTGGACCCCTTCCCCGTTGATTATCAGTCGAGTACCTACCTCTACCTACCTAGCCACATACCTGTCTGTATACCTTGGACGTGAAAGGCTGACCGAGACTCCGGATCAACAGTGGCATTCCAGGCGCCTTACACAAGCGCGCCGTATGTGGCAGCCGTGCCATCACCCGCGGCACCTCAGCCGCAACTTCCAGCTAACTATATGATGTCTGCTTCTATGCCCCATTATCCAATGAATGCTGCCATGTCCCAGCAGCAGCCAATGATGCAACGTATACACCCTTCTCAGCAGAATGCTGCCAACATGTCCGCATCAACACCCCAGCGCTCCTTCAACCCTGCCTCTCAGGGCACCCCAAACAACGCCATGTCCTCCCAACAGCCAGGTACTTATTCTACTACCCAAGGCCAAGGAGGCTCTACGAATCAGACACCAACCACCACCCAGCCTCAAAGTGGCTCGGCCGTAGGCACACCCCAAACACCTACGTTCCCTTCCACCGGAGGACAAGTTCAGGTTAATGGGACGCCGATACACTCGGCCCCACAAAGTCCAGCTACGAGATCGCGTGAAACGGAACGGTTCGCCGTATTATTGGAGATCAATCATGAGCTCCTGTACGAACTAGCGTGTCTCCACATTAGCCGGCAAGAGATTAAGAGAGAAAAGGAGGCAGCTGGTGAGGCGGGTGAGCAGCAGCAAAATGGTGGTATGAGTCTCTCTGAGGAGGAGAAATTGACAGAGCAGGATTATCAACAGTGAGTGACAACCACAACGGAAGGATCGGGTATCTCGAACTGAATGGCTAATCTCGTGTTATAGATGCTTGGTCAGGGCCAGAACCAACATGGGTTTCATGGGTTCGCTATCACAGCCGGGCAAACAACCCAATGTACACCCGTATCCAGCATATCTGACACCCCCACCCCTACACTTGAATCTCAGGATAAGAGTGGCACAGAACACATCTGCTGAGGACAGCGCGGTTGATGCACCACCTGACCCGAACACTGATCGCGCGGAAAGACATAAAATTATGACGGATCTTTACAAGAAGCTCCAGTCACTTTATCCAGGCGTTGATTATAAAAATGAGCCCCTCTGGAGGACGGGCGTGAACCCTACGACAGGACCATCGGGTCTTCCCGGACCTGGGTCAATGCCAGGAGGTATTCCTGATCAGATGTCACAGCAACAGCAGCAGCAGCAGCAAGGCCAGCAACAGCAAGGCCAGCAGCAACATTCACAGCAGCAACCTGGACAACAGCAACAGCAGCCCGGGCAACAATTAAGTCATCAGCAAATGATGATGCTGAAGCAGCAACAATACCGCGAGCAAATGCACCAAAAGCAGCTACAAATCCAGCAACAAATCCAACAGCAGCAGCAGCRGCAGAATGGCCAGCTAGCTGGTGGTGGTGTAGGGTCGAACCACGGAAGTCCGGCTCCAAGCGGACAGCTGCTACAACAGGGCATGAAGACGCCGCAGATGACGCCGCAGATGTCCAACGCCATCCCCCCCGGGATGGTGACACAACATCAGCAGCAACAGCAGCCTCAAGGTCAGCAAAGCCAACAGGATACGCAGCAATCGCAGCCCGGCACATCGGGACCGCCATGAGAACTTTGCTAGAAGTCATCCCCCTTGGTTGTCATGAAAGTGAACGAAAAGAAGCAGAGACACGTCATATCAAGCTTGTATAACGGCGGGCTTTTAGGAGTTTTTGGGTGCGTGGTTGCTAGGCTGAAAGTTTGGGTATGTACTAGAAGAAGAAGAGAACAAAAACGAAAAGATGGGACGTTTGGATTTTACGTGTCGGTATAGCTGGAATAGAATAAGGTGTGGAGTCTCACATCATCTTCATGTTAGTTCAATCCATATATATGTGTTGTGCTTCTGATGGCTGGAGGACGGGAATATTTTCGGTTTTCCTGGTGGTTCAAAGAAAAATAGGAGACTGTATTGTTGCCCTTTCTTTGTTGTCCTCCATGTTTGCTGCCCGTTTCTACTGTTCGTCATAGCGAGGACTTCCCTTTCTCAAGATCACATTATACTATAGCGGAATAGACGGTGGGTTTTTGCGTTGCTTTGGCTTTTTGGTAAGCAAGTGTAAGACTACTAAAAGAAAAAGGGCAGACAATAACATATACTGGTAAGGCACATCCATCCACACCTTACCCGCATCACCATAGCCAAGATCCACATACAGATTCACATCACAATCTATCTTGGGCGATTCCATATTTTTACAAACTATACAACTATGTATTACTTCAAGACAGATAGTTGATCGAAACTCCGGTTACCCCCGGCGTACCCGACATCTATATGTATTCAACAGCCTCAGCTGAGCTGCAAAACATAAACATTGATATCTCATCTCAATTTCCACTAACCACTGGGAGGGAGACCTCAACCCTCCGTATATTGCGGAGTGACGTACGTGGCGTGACGTGACGCGTGAACCCGAATCAACTCTTCCTTTGTTAATTCAGAGCTTTAGAGATCTTCGGAGACTTTCTGGTCGACACTTCACTCCTTCACTAACCGTTCATGAGCTGACCAATCACCGAGGAAGTGAAATTGTTGCTGTTCATACGGACCGTCACCCGTCACCCGGGGTGATTCATCCGTCGATCCAGAAGGTTCACATACTTCCGTTATCTACCTACATATGTAGTTCACATGTGCGTGTGTTCAGTGGGGTGGTATGCTTTAATCCCTCTCATCAAACTAACGTTACCTCACAGCATCTTTGTTTATGCGTTGCAAGGCCCATGGAATGGAATTCCCGTCAATGGAAACGCCAAGAAATAACCTTTTCTAAACCGCGATCGCGACCACCACCGGATGAGGCAGGAGGTCACGACTGTCAAAACGAAGTTGAAGTCTGTGTGCTGCAACTGCAACCCGACTTCCACTGGCCACTGCGAGCTGTGCAGTGATTGTGGGGATTTTGGATCCAATCCTTTTATTCGCCGAAGCTTCTCCCATTTCTTGTCCAATCAATCAGCCCTACTTGCACCGTTTGCACAGACTTGCATGCTACGCATGTGGAGATTGTGCAATTGATTGGTTGGAAATTTGACGGTTTCTGTCCCGGCGCCGCTGGTGTTTATGCTGGTGATGCGTGTGAAAGGGGGTTGGGTTTGGAGACTGGAGGTGA
This sequence comes from Neurospora pannonica FGSC 7221, assembly GCA_009805235.1. Classification (NCBI taxonomy): domain Eukaryota; kingdom Fungi; phylum Ascomycota; class Sordariomycetes; order Sordariales; family Sordariaceae; genus Neurospora; species Neurospora pannonica. The sequence goes on along the minus strand of RANY01000506.1, from coordinate 14,023 downwards.
GCATCGAGAATATGTATTGAAGAACGACAAAGTCGAACAAAAGATGATATGGAATGAATGAATGAACGACCCGTTTGATACTTTCGATGATGACGGCACCGGCACAAAGACACTATAGGCAATTTAGGACGATAATAGCATTGTCGTGATTAACAAGTGATTTATGGAGCTATGCGGTGAAGAAGCCAGGCACGCCAGGGGCCGGGACGAGGCACGGGACGGTGGGACTAGGGGTGAGACCATTCCGTTGACAACCCGACCTCCATGATCGGACAAGACCGACCGATCTTCTTCTCTAGTCGGCCGCTGTCAAAAATGTCAACACCACACGAGCGGGCTAGGTACGTGGGATCGGTGACAACGAAAGACTTGGAGAGGAAAATCGGCGGCTCTCTTTCCGTGGATATCCTTGGGCTTCGTTGGTGCAGTGGTGCCGGTGCCGTGATGAGACGAATTTGCGATTGATCCCAGATGCGTACGGTTCCAGTGTCTCGGTGGATGCCCTGTAATTCTGCGAGAATTGGATGAAATCAGGGGTGGTGCCAACTTGGCCCCATTCACATTGCACACTGTCTGGTGCTTGAACCCCTGAATGTTTCTCCTTGGTGACTCCTGCCGCCAATTGTCCTCCTCCTTCATAGAACTGCAAGTGCGCGTTTCTCGACAACAAAGTCGCCAACCTGTGCACAACCGCTTCCTTACTTCCTTTCTGCAAGATCCAGCGCTTTGAGAAAGGACTCAGTCGCGCTGGGGGCGGGTCGAGTCGCGCGGTTTCAGCATTCAAAGTTCTTGGCCGCTCGATGAAACAATAACAGCGAAGCACCAGCCAGTCGCGCGCCAAGAGCTAGCCCATTTGCACCCATTCGCCCCGGGCGGTTCTGGCTTCGGAGAAGGCAAGCTAACGAGCGAGGACATCCACACCAAAACAAAGTCCACTTTCCATCGTGTCGTTGGCGAGACGCTCATCCCTGTCTGCCTCTTTCCCTTGTTGAGCCATCGATTCGGAATCATCTGGGCAGAAGCTTTCCACTTTCTCTTTTGCCTTCTGTCAGTTGGAAGTGGAAAGCGACTGCGAGAAAGAAAAATTTGATCACTTGTTGTCCCACGGTTGAAAGGAGAGTGACAAGAACTTAAGAAGACCGAGCAGCAAGTAGAGTCTAGGTACCGTCTACATACAATACCTTGACTTGAGCTGGGAACCCCCCTTCACCGACTTAATAACCCGAACGGACGAACGAACCGAACCATCACGGTACACTGCCAGGATTTTGATTTTACTCTTTTGGAGTGGCAGCGGGACTCGGAACCCGCTTGCAGAGACGAAGACAGACGAAGAACACGCCAATTTTGTTCCACAACAATCAACGAGCAACCCGGAATTTTCACAACAGGAATTAAACCAAACCAGAGAAGACCTGCCGATTTACATACCACCCTTATCTTCTTGTCGAGGCCTGTTTTAGCACCTTTTTTTTTACCTGCTGTGGTCGACGCTGCGCGCTTGCACGACCTGCTTGTCGACCGTTGTGCCACCCTCCGGCCTTCTCGAGTTTCACCGCCCCTCGATCTCGACCCCAAATTACACCAAAACGGCCACCACAAAAACATCCAAAACCGATTTTAGCCTCGGAATGGAGCTCGATCGCAAAACACGGGACAGCAGGCACGACAGCAAATATGATGATCAAGAGGAAACGTCAAAGTCGCCGCTCCCGTCGCCAAGTCCATCCGCGACCAATTCCTCTCCGATCGAGCTAGAATTCGACCAGAAGAGGACCATGGAGCACGACTCCCTCGTGTCCGTCCGCCTCTCCGAACCTTCGAGGTCTTCACTCCAAATCGACACGACCGTTTCCCCACCACGGAAGAACGTCTGGGGACTCGAAGACTCACCCTGCGCTTCGCCAACCGACGATGCGGAGACGGAAACAATCAAGGAAGAAAAGAACGATGAGGATCGCAATGACGAATTAAAGACGCCGGCGTCAACGCAAAGCCCAAGCTTGCTGGAAGAGCTCGAGAGTGTGCAAGAGGACAATGAGGAAGCGGAAGACGACAACGATGATGCACGCAGTGAGGGCTCAAGCGCTGAATCTGAGGACGTGAATTGGGACGATCTGCAAAAGAAAGAGGACGAGCAGGTCAAAGAGCAAGATGCAGATAATGTAAGTTGCATGCATGCAGCTATGGCTGACGTCCCGTTCCTGAAATAGTGCGACATCAGCCTATTTTGGTGGCTTACCCGCGCTGACACTCCCGCCCTTACAGACACAGTCGACTGCGATGCTGCTAGCGAAACTGGAGCAGGAAAATAATAAGATCGCGACAAATCCCAAGAGTGTCAAGGTTGCCGCCGTGGAAAGGGTAGCTTCGCCAGGCCGCAAACCGAGACCACCATCCATGGCCCAGCTACGACAGATGGTCAATGGACCGACCCCTCCTGCTCTCAGATACTCGGTCCTGCCACCGCCACCCATGACCGAGCTCGAATTCTACATGGCCCTGGTCAAAGATCCTAAGCAGACCGCAGCCAGGCTTCCCACTCTGCTCTCCAACAAGATCAGAAAGGGTATCCCGCCGCCGCTGCGCGGTGTGGTGTGGCAGAGCATGTGCGGTGCTCGTGACAAGGACCTCGAGGACGTGTTCGAACGGTTATCTGGCGAGTCAAGCCCATATGAGGGCATCATTGGCAAAGATCTCGGACGAAGCTTCCCCGGCGTGGAGATGTTTAGGGATCCCGAGGGTGACGGACAGCGCATGCTCGGTCGTGTGCTTAAGACGTTCAGTCTATACGACACGAAAATCGGGTACTGTCAGGGACTTGCGTTTCTGGTCGGACCCTTATTGATGCATATGCCGGACAAGCATGCATTTTGCGTTTTGGTCAGGTAAGTCGGAGTTACTGCACCGTTGGGATTGTGATGGACATCGGATCGTCTTTGGCGGTAGCGAAAAGTCGATCGATTCCGGAAATAAGTGGCCGATCAGCTAACACATGCATTTCCGCCCACAGGTTGATGGAGAACTACGATCTGCGCCACTGCTTTGTGCCCGACTTGTCAGGACTGCACGTCCGAATTTACCAGTTTACAGAACTGCTGAAGCAGCATCTGCCCGTGTTGGCCGACCATCTCGAAGACTTGGGCGTCGAACCGGCCTATGTTTCACAATGGTTCCTGTCCTTCTTCGCGGTGACCTGTCCCCTGCCCATGCTGTTTCGCATCTACGATGTGATATTTGCCGAGGGGGCATCGGAAACGATCATGCGAGTAGCGCTGAGTCTGATGCGCAAGAATGAAGGCCGCATTCTGGCGTGCACCGAGATGGAGGACGTCATGCAGCTGCTTTTGTCACGCGGCTTGTGGGATTGTTACCACTACAATGCGGACGAGTTCGTCCAGGACTTTGTCGCTTTGTCGGACGTGGTCACCCGGGAACGAATGGCATTGCTCGAACAGGGGTACCGTGAAGCCAAGATTCCTCCAAGCGCCAATCCCAAGAGCGAAGATGCGCCAGGGTCTGATGTTGCAACAGCAGCCTCCCGCTTTCTGGGTCGCTTGTGGGCTTCCTCATCAACCCCGAAATTGGCCTCTTTCGCGTCGGCAGTTCAGGGGTCCTCCACCGCGTCCTCGTCTTCACCCACCACCATCTCGTCTGGTAGTACCCTTAGCCCCGGTCTGTCACGTCCCCTCAGCATGCTCCGCCGCAGCACTTCGAAAAGTACATTGAATTCCATGGAGGCTGCATCACAATCGTCCACAGCGTCGTCGTCGGCCAGTGTCTTGAGCTCTGCTTCGACCGAAGCGACGTCGGTCCAGTCGCGCGACAGCTCCACCACCGTCGACCACGATTCATCAAGGGACTCGGCAGCTCTTGGCAGCAGCGCGGCTAGCACCAAGGCCAAACAGGCGCACTTCTCGGTTACCCCCAGCCTCTACCAAGACGACCGAAAGCACTTGCACACACAGATCGAGGACCTCCTCACCGCCCTTAGCGAACTACAACGGAACCACGCCCTGTTGGCGAGCCAATTGCAGAAGGAGAGAGAGGAGCGCGAAGAAGATCGCCAGGCCGTACGCTCGTTACTCGATGGTCTACGAAAGAAGGCGAACCCTGCACAGTCATATGCGGCGGCAGCAAGAGAGGCCGAAGAAGACGACGAAACACCGAGCAAAGATGTCGAAATCGATCTTAGCCCCGAGGAGCTGTCCGACCTGCTCGACTTTGTCGCCGACCGATTCAGCGAAGAAGATCCCAACAAGGTCGCAATACCGCAAACCAAGGAGCAGCTGCACGAAGACCTTGTACGAGTAAGAGAACAATTATCGAACGAACAAGCGAAGACACAAGAATGCAACCGCAGGATACATGATATGGAGCAAGAGTTGGCCACCATGAAAGAACAACTGAGGGAAACCCACGCCCATGTGCGCAACATGCATGCGGAAAAGCAGCGCCTTGAGCGCCAAATCCACGGCATGCGAGTTAGAGCCTCAGATGCCACTCCTTCCTCGGAAGGAGGCGACTGGTTTGGGCGATCATCGACGGGCGGTAGCAGCGCACCCGGCGGCGGTCTGCGCGAGTTGAAGCTCGTCCGCAGCAAGTCCTCGCCAGCGCCACCTCCCATGTATCCTACCAAGCGATCCTCCAGCATGATGACTACCTCGACGCTGGCCTCCACCCACAGACGCAATGCTAGCAACGCTACCGCCATCTCGGTGATTAGCTCCAACACGCCTCCGGCGCCGGCACCCGTCTCTCTGGCAGCGGCAAGCCCCGCCAACACGGGTCAAGCCCCGACCAGCGAGAACGATGCGCTCTTGCTCGAGCTCGTCCAGGCCAAGACGGCCGAGGCCATGGCTAAGCAAGAGGCGGAAGAGGCAAAGCAACAGCTCGAAAGGATGCGCAAGGCATTTGGGCTGGCGCCAGGCGAGACGCCGCCGGTGAACTCGCAGTCAGCGCATAATAGCATGGCTGGCATGTTTGGGCGGTTGACTGGCCCCTCTACGCCTGATGGCGGCCCCGGGTTGCAGAAGGTGGTAACCTCGCCGCCGGGGACGTCAGCTGGGAATACTGCCAGCGGTGCTAGCTTCTGGGGTTGGGGGAGGAAGTGAAGTGTAGAGGTTTAAAGTGAGACATCTGGATAAAGTGTATGGGATAGAGACAAGTGACAGGATCATTGTTTGACGTGGTTGAAAGAGGGAGGATTGTAACATGCATGCCCATGTGGAATATGCCTATCAAAGGCGGATTGGGGGTCGCACAGGCCAAGGTGATTTTACATACATGTATACAGTACTCGATCAAGAAAGAGTCTGGACTGGAGTGGAGGAGGGGAAGAAGGGGCGGCGTCCAGGTCTTCATCATGGCATGTCATTCATCATCACTTATCATATTGTGAGTATCGTTCGAACACAAAAGGTACATACATAAATGTCCCCTTTTTGTGTGTCTGTTTTGGGCTGGCTTTCAAGAAGAAAAGCCTTTTCACTTAACTTGTGGATCATACATCCATCATATATTACATCACGACGACGGAGTCCCGAGAGGACACCTCGGGTTTTATCAATTTTATATACTCATATAGTATAAACTTTTCTCTCTCTATCGGAATGTTTTCAGGTGAAAAGAACACGGGGCTTTAAGTTCAGTACAAAGTAAAACACTACCACCCCTCTTCTCCGTGTCTCTCTTCCTCAGGGTCCTCTCGCTACTCGGCAAGTGTAGACAAGGGATAATTATGATAACGAATGAGAGGATATACAATCGGTACGTAATTGAACATATCTCGCTAGACATCGCTTATCGATCGGTTCTCGTTCTTTATTTGGCTCGATTGGTAGTAAGGTACCGTAGCCAGGTAACTTCGAATCACATACTAGCTGGTAAATGAGATGAGATGTCCTCACCGACTCGATCAGTTAAATGGCTACCTACTAGCTAACAGCCGTACATTGGCGGGAGGTGGGGGGAGATAGACGAGGGCAAATGGACGGACCGAAGATGAATTGAGAAGGACAAGATGATGTTGTAGTGGCCTGGGCCATTTTCTGTGGACAATGTTGATTTGCGTTTTGGTTCGTAGTATGTATGGTTCTTGACCGGTTGTGGAAATGTGTCTACCGGTTGCTCATTTTGTGTAACGGCGGCGGGATGGGACTTCTTTGGTAGAATGGGAGAGCGGCTATACTGGTAGAGTACCGCACACTCTTGGTAGTGAAAGCGCTTTGGAGAGATGTGTTGACTAGAAGTATACCATCACTGGTGTAGATCGAAAAAATAAGATTGTTTGTGCTGTAAGGTGTGTTAATAAACCGAACTTTTGGGTCTCTCTTTTTGAAGGTTTAAACAGTAGAGCTGCTGCCTGCCTAGGTAGGCGCTGGTCCAAAGTGGTTAAGTTGAAGCAGTGTCGTCTCAAGGTGAATAAGCTGTACCAAGATGAGTTGACCAGTTGTCGTAAATATTGCAAGTGAAAAAGAGTGTCCGCTGTGAAGGTGTTGATAAATAAAAACTTCACTTTTGACGTCTTTCTCTTTTGAGGTTCAAACAGGAGATCTGCCTGGCGAGCCTGGCTAGGCGCTTGTCTTTGGGGCTTTTACCCACTCACTATGTTGTTTGATGTACCCAAGCGAGCCAAGTTCCGTCCTTTGAAATTTGATGTTTTTTCTTTCTTTCCGTTGACGTGATCCTTGATCGTCTATGTATGCCTAGAGATCAAAGAGAAAACCGCCCGGTCTAGCCACCCGCGCGCCCGCGCGAACGACAAACTAGCTTACCAAGAACCGAACCCAAATGCGTTAATGTAAAAGAAACCAAGAGGACAGGGAAAAAAGGTAAGAGGTAGGAAAACCTGTCAGCCAGTTGCCGTCCACTCGAGATGTGACGTTATTGGCGTGGCCCTCTATCTTGGCAGGATTTACAGGGTTCCCATTTCAAATTTCTGTTAAGTGTTAGTGCCAAATTTCACATGCCATTTATGACGACTATTCTTGGAGTCGCCCACGTTCTAGGCTGTTGCTGTGCGGTACCTACACCACACCAATGACGGGAAGACTGTCGCGTGCTTCTCGATGTGGATGTGGATTGCAATGTTAGGCAGAAGCTGGGTGGTTCGTTTGAAGAACGGGAACACCTCAATACTTTCTGCTACTACCTTGTCATTTTGTTCTGGTTGCTGTTATCGTAGACGATGCAGCCGAAGAATTTGTTGTATGAATTGAATCGCCAGTGTTTCCTCCTCGGTATGTACGTTTGTAGATATTTCAAGTTCACTCAGTAGCGAACGTCGTATTAGGGGCTCTGTTTCGAGGTTTGAAGGGGTGTAGCAACTACTGTGTAGCAACTGTTGCACCATGTTTGAGACGACTGTAGACGTCATCCGCAAGGGGTGGTCGAGTTGTTGTTTACTGCCAGAACAGATGGCCTTCATCAACCACAAGAGTTTCCCAAAGAATTCCTTGAATACTTTACTTTTGGATAAGGGTACTTCGGAACGATGTGCAGCGCCTCCAGGAGCACGACATGGCCGAGACAAGTGTGGGCAGGAAAACGGGAGAGGTCTGATAGGGTGACGACAAACAGTGACACACTTGGCCTGCTGTTTTTGTGGCATGATGAGATCATTCATGGAATCCGGTCTGGAGGAGGTGCTGCGCCGTTGGTCCGTGCCCTGCGCTCCTTCTCGTGCAAGATGCGTGCTTCTCTCGCCGACGGTAGGGTTCTTCCTGCGCTTTCTGCGCGTTGCCCTATCTTTTTCGGTGGGGCGACCCTGGATGTTTTGGGTGTCAGCGGCCGGGGCYCCACTAACAGTGCCGCTGCTGGGTCTTGCAGGTCCCGTTTTTGATGACCGATTGCGCTTGCAGAGCAGAGTTCCCGCCCGCCGTCGTCACCAAGTTTTTGACAGGCCGCAGACATTGATATACCTTACGATCCGTCAGTGACTGAGGTGCACCCCTCTTCTCGTTCTTGTCAATTTCAACTTTCCATTCTTCTTTCCCTCCTCCAGAATTCAATCTTGTTGATATCCTCCATCTCGCCTTCTCCGGTTGAACACTACGACCTCGAAAGCAAATCATCGAACAGTGAGTTCTACCATATCCATCACCTACCGCAAACACCTATCAACACACACAACCAAACGAGTACGGACTTCACACGCTCGTTTGAATTCACGCGCCCGCTTCCTATCCTTTCAGTCTTGTGGTTTGTTTCTGACCGTCTTCCCGGTCGCCGTCACAGAATCTCTCGAGTTGACAGCTTCATCCTCCGACCGCGAATATTCTCTCTTATCAGTAACCACGCAACGATCAACGAACTTTATACCACAAATAATAGCGGAAACGCCCAAATACCTTCACAATGGCCGACCACTACGCTAACGGCTCGACTAACCTCGATGCCCTCAAGAACAGTAAGGTACGTGCGTTGCTCCAGCTTGTGCGAGCTTCTCCCCTCCCTTCGAACCAGCGATAAGGACCACCCGCTAACGATTGCGTCAGTGTTCCACAACAGCTCCCAACACCACCTACACCAGCGACTCATATCGCCATGGCACTCAAAATGCGGAAACTGACTGAATCGCAATAGATGCTGCTTCTGCATATGATGCCGTGACGAAGGGTATGCTTGATTTCTCTCCTAGCATTTTTCCTGCTCTCAAGCTCTTGGCTGGTGAAGATAAGCTAACGATGACGTTGTGTTTCAGGCCCTGTCGCTCAGAACGTCGCCGACCAGCACGCCAAGACTGTTGACGAGCTCTCCAACCTTTCTGCGTCTCGCCGCACTCCCTCGACCCCCGCGGCTACTGGCCAGCCCTTGACACATTACCACTCCTTCTTCTCCGAGCTGTTGTCATGGAACAATCCTCGTACGTTCATCTCAAGAATCCCGAGAAACAGCCCGAGCCGTTTTGCTAACAAACAACCTCAGGTGCCTCCGCCATTGCTTACCTGAGCATCGTTGCTGCCATCTTGTCTGTTAGGTACTTTGATGTGCTCCGCTTGGGTTTCAAGCTCACTTGGATGGTCCTTGGTGTCACCGTTGCCGCCGAACTTGCCGGCAAGACCATTCTCAACCAGGGCTTAGCGACTCAGCTACGCCCGCGCAAGTATTACACTGTTTCCAAGGAGACTCTTGACAGCGCTATTGGCGATGTTCACGAGCTCGTCAACTTCTTTGTCATCGAGGCTCAGCGCGTCCTCTTCGCTGAGAACATCTACGTTTCCGGCCTCGTTGCTCTCGCCGCTTTCTTCGCCTATTACCTCGTCAAGATCGTTCCCTACTGGGGTCTTGCCCTGATTGGCACCACTCTTGCCTTCCTCGGCCCCCTCGTCTACAAGACCAACAAGGAGGTTATCGATGCCCAGCTTCACCGTGCTAGCGAGATCATCGGCGCCCAGACTGCTCAGCTCAAGACCGTTGCTCAGCAGAACACCGAGAAGGCTACCCAGTTGACCAAGCAGTACGTTGGCGAGTACACCGCCAAGGCCCAGACTCTGGTGGGCAAGGCTACTCCTGCCTCTCTCCACGCTGAGGAGCACACCAACGGTCATGCCAACACCCACACCAACAAGTCCGAGCTCCGCGACGCCGACTTCCCTCCCGCCCCCAGGGCCGACATCAAGCCTGAGCTTGCGGCTCCTATCGAGCCTGTCGTCCCCGTCACTGTCAAGAGCGGTGAGCAGCAACCTCTGCTGATTTAAGCGAGCTCCCTTGCTTTTACCTTCTACGGCGATAATTATGCTGTGGTCGGTTGTACTCTTTACCTGAATACTCCATGGCCGGCAATGTCCGGGATTCCATGGTCATGATACCCCGTTGGTATGGAGCGGTGGCTGATCTTCAACCAGAAGTTGTTGTCTAGTCGCCAGCTCGCGACCAGCAAACAGCCAAGTCGAGGTGGTGGAGGAGACAAATAGTCGTTAGTAATGGATGAGTGGGTGGATGAATGAGATGGTTTCTTTCCAGTTCCTCGGTTTGTCATATCCTCGTGGCAAGAAAAAGCATGTGAAAAATGGCGAAGAGATGGGTGAAGATGGGATGGTGTGCTACCTGATGACAGATGATGACTTAACGTGAACTTAACGAGCACAAATCAAGGTGGAGTCACGGCATTTCATTTTCTCGGGTCTCCGGAGTATTGGGTTATTGTCTTTCTATTTACCTAAGTAAATTCCGTACTTGTCAAATTGTTTGTAACCAACTTTGGCGCAAGCTCTTGAGATGAACGACTCTGATTGTTTGACAGTGCTATGTGCGATGTTCGAAAAGCGGGTATGGTGCTTATAACTCCTATGTGGATCCGCTTTCAAACATCAAAGGTTGTATAGTGTAGCGGTTATCACTCCGGATTCTGATTTCTTCAGAACATTCCGGCAACCCCGGTTCGATTCCGGGTACGACCTCATATTTTGCAATTTTTGTCGCTAACCCCAACATGCTAGAGCTGATCTTTAATGTTCATATCCAGAGTGTTTCCTTTTTTGGTGGCAAGCTGAGCGTCTGTGTTAAGGTATGTGGTTGGCTTATCAACTGGGAAGGTGAACAAAGGTTCCCGCGCTTTCCGGTCTGAGTTGTACACATACGGTCAAGACAGTGAGAATTATATTGTGTTGTTATTTCGCCCCGAACATACATACTCGTAGGATGAATGTTCCTCATTTGCCAACGTACCAACATTACATATGTAAATAGTATGAGCTCAAGAACTTTAATTCCAAGTCTAAATACCCTTCATTCATAGTCTAAATATCCCTCCAGTCTAGAAACACCTTGCACAACACATCTACTCCCCCCTAACCTCCTTCAATGCCTCCTTCAACGCCGCCAAAAACCTCGTAACCTCCTCCTCCGTACCCACCGTAATCCTCAAGCACCCCTCGCACCCGTGCTCCTTACCTCTAAACCGGACCACCACCCCCTTGGTCTCCGCCAACTTCTCATACACCTTCAGCGCCGTCTCGTTGCTCGGCTTCCCCTCCTTATCCAGCATCTCGTATAGCAAAAAGTTGCTCGACTCGCCGCCCGCCAACTTGCCCACGCCCGGGATCAGCGGCAGCTCCGCCACCAGCCTCTCCCTCTGGCTGATCAACTTCTCCTTGTTCGCGCGCATCACCTKCAGGCCCTCCGGCCCCAGCGCGTAGCTGGCCAGCGCGCTGGTCGGSGAAGAGATGTTGTAGGGAGCCTTGAGGCTGTTCAAAAGTCTGGCGATGGGCGGGGATGTGAACGCCGCTCCCAAACGGATGCCGGCCAGGCCAAAGGCTTTGGACAAAGTCTGCATGACGACTAGGTTCGGCCACTCGTTGACCCACTCCGCCAGGGAGGCCGAGTCGGGCGCGAAGTCGATGTAGGCCTCGTCGACGACCACGACGCCGTTCCAGGTTGGGTGCTCCAGCACCTGGCGGATGTCCTCTTTGGCGAGCAGGGAGCCCGTGGGGTTACCCGGCGAGCAGAGGTAGATGATCTTGATGTTGGGCTCGGTCGACAGCGCCTCGAGCACGCGCGGCACGTCGRCGGCGAAGGAAGGGGCCGGGAGCAGGGGGATCTTGACGAGTCCGACGTCGTTTACCTGAGCGGACACGGAATACATGCCGTAGGTGGGCGGGCAGACGAGGATGCGGTCGCGGCCGGGGACGCAGAAGCATCGCAAAAGTGCGTCGATGGCCTCGTCGGAGCCGACGCCTACGCAGAGGTTGTCGGGCGTCAGAAGCTTGGAGGTGTGCGCGTGCGTGGTGCGCAGRGAGCAGAGGAGCTGCTTGAGGTCGCGCTGGTGAGGGTCGGGGTAGCGGTGCAGGCCSAGGAGGTCGAGCTCGGGACCACTGGAGCCGGAGCCGGTACCCAAGTTTTGGGGGACCGGGGGCCCGAAGGCGTTCTCGTTGGCGTCTAGGAGGATGTTGGTGCCATCGTCCTTGTAGTCACTGAGATACGTGTGTCAGTCGGTGCACTTCATGAGAGGTCATAGACAGCTCGAGTTATAGGGTGAGACTCACTCGCGCGCGCAGCGATAAGGTTCCAAGGCGAGGATGTTTGGCCTGGCGCAGGTCTCGAGATTGAAGGGCGACATTTTGTGAATGATCGGCTCGTGATGAGTGAATGAATGAATAAAAACTAAAAAAACAGAATCCTAGAACGAATGTTCTCACCCTCGAGTATTCACGCAGATTTTAGGAAAAGGCCTGAGTGAAAGTGAGGCGTGTGTGTTGGCGCAAAGAGTCACTTGAAAAAGAGTCATCTTGAAAATCGTCTCAAAACGGCTCGGGGCGAGTTGATGATTTGCGACCGGCCGGTCCCCACTCCGGAAGGCCTGGCCCCTTGCCCTTTTATTCACGAACGGTTCCAGTCTTGCGCCGGAGTCGATTGAACGACATCAGGTCACGAACAATTTTGATTTCAAATGCAAAAACATATTTGATCATTAATCGAGGGATTTTGAAAATCAATTCATATTAGCGACTGACGATTTTGGCCTTGTACTTCCTCATGTCTTCCATCCGGCACCAGCTTCTGTTGCATCCAGTGGGTAAGAACAGCACGGGGTTAGGGTTATCAGGGACAAAAGGAGTTGCTTAGGTACGCCACCCTTGAACTTCGAACATGGTCCGAGATCTTGAGCTTCCTGTTGAATGAAAATATGGTCAGCGGGAAAGACAAAAATAAAAACAGAAAGGCAAAAGAAAACAGGAAAAAACTCAAAGACGAGAAAAGGATGCAAAAAAAACATACAGCACCTGGGATTCGCTGGTCGTCACCGACCCAACTACTAGTCAGGCGATTAGTGGCTTATCTATGGGAGAGCGGACGGGATCCCGAGTTTTCCACTATCTATGGCCGTATGTGCTTGTAATACCTATTTCGATCCCTTATAATGGTAGACTTGCATGAGAGCTTCCTATGAGTGAGGTCCGACTAGGAAGATGATTAATTATTCGAAGCAGCACCAAGCAGTTGTTAATAACACAGTTGATAAGAGTATCCCTTGAACTAATCATCGCAGGACCTCTATTATGTCTCTAAATGGTAATCTCGTATATCTTGAGACTGTCTCTATAGATGTTTACTTCCAACACGGTCCTTGACATCCTATCTCAGCTATGTACTCGCTACGGGTGTGGTTATTGTTGACCACTTAGCATGGCACAACTTCCCACACAAATGAGGAATTATGATGGGTGTAGAATCTTAGTAGTTGGTATCTCGAACTAACACTGCTTCATTAAACGTAAACGCCGTCAACCTCATAAAAGGTCATCGCCTTATAATCTTCTTCATTTTCTTCCTGTCCCTAAACTCGTATTGATCCCCATCAACAAAAGAGAGTGGATATCCCATAAACCAAACCGCACTAAACAAAGGGAAAGACAAAAGAAAGAAGCCTCCTCATCGATACCTCACAGTATTCGGACTTTCATAAGGATCCCTCCCCATACTGTTTCCATACCCCCCACCACCACCCCCGTGAACACCGCTGTGTGTACCATAGGGATCAGACATAGCCCCCATCTCGTTCGCCTCCTGATACCCGCCCCCCATCATACCGGCCTCCAACCCTCCCGTCGTGTTCGTCGCGGCATTAACATCCCTCCACTGCTGCCTACTCTTCTCCACGTCCCGTCTCGCCAGGTCCGCCACGAACGTGGTCTTGGGCATCCACTTCTTACTCTTTCTCGGACTGACCTCCTCCATCATCTTATCGATCTGCTCCAGCGTGAGTCCCTTCATTTCGGGGACCAAGAAATACGCAAACAGCATCGAAAAAATACATAAGCTTCCCCAGATGAAGAAAACTTTCGGGCCCAGGTTTGCCGAGCCCTTAGAGTTACCGACCATATAGGGAGCCACGACAGCAATGATACAATTCCAGAACCAGTTACAAGCCGTGGAGATCCCCACGCCGCGCGAGCGGATTGGTAAGGGAAAACACTCGCCGATGACGACCCAGCCCGTCGGGCCCCAGGTCATGGCGAAGAAGAAGATGTTGAGGCAGATGAAGGCGATCATGGCGCGGACGGCGGCGGGGTCGTCGGCG
>RANY01000505.1:0-25584 GCA_009805235.1 Neurospora pannonica FGSC 7221 | reverse complement strand
GCAAAGCCGCGCTGGGCCGTCTTCGCAGCGGCAGGGCGGCGAAGGGCCAGCTGGCTTCCCCTCGTGAGAGCCGATCGGGAGATCATGGTTGGAGGGGTCGATGTCGTCCAATTGACGGTTCTAGATGATTGCGCAGCGAGCACTGCTTGTAGGAGCTTCACGTAGTCTCAGTATAGTGTAGCAATTCCGACTCCGAAAATTCCCTGGCACCCAGCGCCCCAGTTACCGGTGCACGTGCGGCCGGCAGCTGCCCAAGCCGTGCACAGACCACCGCCCAGCTGTACAACACTGCCAGCTCGCCCAGCTCTGAGGCTCCAAGGCGTGAACACCCGGCCAAGCACGACTCGGGAGCCGCACAACGGGCTGGCACAGGCCATCACCCAGGGCAGCGGTCTCAAGTGGTCAGCAGTGAAACACAGCTCATCATTGGCGCGAACATGCAGCAAAATGCCCCGCGATCTCACTGAAGCTTTGGATCCGCTGAAAACCACGAGGGAAGCCAAGGAAGACCAGCAGAGCAGACGACCCCTTTCCCAGTGTTTTATCAGATGGGAGTTTCCGGGTCCGGGTTCAGTGAGGTGACAGGGCTGTTCATCTTCAGAGCATTTCGGTCAGGTTGCCGGACGGATGGCTTGTGTTGTTGTTGCACCGACGACTCGATTGCCGTTCGGGGCAACTCTCAAAAAAGTGGGTTGGGCTACAAAAGGTACGTACCTCTTGTACTACCGGTAGACGGGACCCCAGGGGCTAGCGTGGTTCTGCCGCGCCCGTAGGTAGCGATTGACGCGCGGACTGGAGAGTCCCTGCCGCGCATGCGACTCAAAAAAAAAATAATCTGTATCATTTTGTCATTCGGACTTCCCCGCGGTCGAACAGTCACCACCGAATATTGCAGGCGCATTGCATTCCACTGAACACCTTTCAGGTAGTCCCCCACCATACAACTGACTCTCGTCTCTGTCAGATTTAATATATAATTTCACGACTCCACCCTCTTCTTCCACTTCCACTTCCTCCCCCACCAATCCCTGGAGATCTCCCATGCCATATCGGTAGTAACCGTGGAAGCTCTAGAGATAGTGAGAGGATCTCTAGGAGCCAGATCTTCTTCAACTTGATTTCAATATCGACGTCACCAACACACACACACCATCTGATTATACGAGTACTGACACCAACCATGGCTGTTGTATGTATCCCCCATTCCTCTTGGTTGTCACTACTAACCACTGACTTCCACAGATCAAAGAGAAAGCAGAGTTCTGCACTCTGCTCGTCGATGAGCTCTACGGCCAACTCCCCGCAGTACGTTTCACCACCACCAATGCCGATCCGATCAGGCACATCGATACTGACACTTCCCACAGAGAGTTTACGCCACTCTATTCCAGCGAGGAAAGCTCTCGATCCGCCTCATCACCCAGTTCTCCAAACTCAACGCCCGCCAAGTCAAAAATGGCCTCTGCGTCCTCCAACAACACAACCTCCTCTTTTACACCGTCGACGCCAACTCGGGCGAGGCCGAATACTCAGTAAACCATGACTACGCCTACAACCTCGTCCGCACCGGCAAGATCCTCGAAATGGTTGACAACAGCTACGGCCCCGCCGGCCGCGACGTCATGCAGAATCTCCTGCACCTCGGACAGACCCGAATTTCCGACTTGGTGGCCGCCTACCAGGCCAAGATCAACCTGGCGAATAGCGACGATGCGTGGTTGAACGACAAGAAGCCCGAGCTCTTGATCAAGAGCAAAACACAACTCAACTCGGTGCTTTGCCGACTTATCGAGGCCGACTTGATCGATGTCGTTCACAGCAAGACGTTCCAGAGCGCCCATGAGATTGAGAAGCAAGTGCACAAAGAGGCCATGGACGTTTACTTTCCCAACGGCATCAAGGGTACAAAGGCCAAGGTTGAATTTGAACAGAAGATGGCGGAGGGCCTTCGCAAGGTGCGCGAGGAGTCCAAGACTCTCAAGCGTAAGCTGGCTCAGAATGGAGGAGCGAGCAAGCGAAGGAAGCTGGCTGTTGGAAACGAGACGAATGGGGCCCCGGAAGATGAGGAGGACTTGGACCCGGCGTTAGACGTAGGTTATTTCCCATGGGATAAGGGTGCAAATTATGTTGCTGACTTGACATTTTCTCCAGCCCCGACAAGTCATCCGCATCAACTACGAAAAGTGCATCGTCGAACTACGCAGCCGCCGCCTTGTCCAATATGTCAACGAGACCCTCGGAGAGACGACAGGATACGTTTACGGTCAATTGCTTAAGCAAGTGACGAAGAACACTCCGCGCTGTAGGCCAGACCCTCTCATGGACACCTTGACGCCGGAAGAGGAGAAGGAGACACCCTCCGTCACAACAAACGAGATTCTTGATAAGGTCAAGACCTCGATCGACCTCACTCTCGGAATCGGCAAGATCCCGAGCAAGTCGATTTCCAAATCAGCTGCGGAGAGACTCACTCCGTTTGCTCCCAAGGACAAGATTCCTTTCATGAACCAAGACGACAGCGACGATGACGAAGAGGATGGTGATTACAGCGACAGCGACGAAGAGATGGACACTAAGAAGGAAAATGGGGACGCGTCGGCCGCCAAAATGAGTCGACCTGAGCAGCTGAGGCAACACCTCTTGCTACTGGCCGAGGGTCATCCAGGCTTCGTTCGTCACTGCGGAGAGGATGAGTGGACGATCGACTTCAAGCCTCTAATGGAGAACCTCCGAGCGACAGAACTCGACTCCATCATCGAGCAGACGAGCGGTCGCCAGGGCCTCAGGTTGACACGCATCCTCCGCACCAAGGGCAAGCTAGGCGAGCAAGCCCTTCAATCTCTCAGTCTGATGCGTAAGGTCGACCTTCAGCAAAAGATGCTTGAAATGCGTCTCGCCGGCTTCGCGCATACGCAAGAAGTCCCCCGCGACAACAAGGCCGACCCCAAGAAGTCCATCTTTCTGTGGTACTGCGACACGGAGCAAGCCTACAGTCGCCTGATCGCCAAGTGCTACGCGACCATGGTTCACTGTCTGCAGGTGCTGGAGGTGCGCCGGCAGAAGGATAAGGACGTATTGTCGCTTGCAAAGCGGACGAACGTCAAGGGCAAAGAGAAGGACATGATGCGCGACGAGTCGTACGCGAGGTTCGCCAAGTTCTTGAAGGACGAGAAGCTGTTAATGGCGGAGATCATGCGGATTGATGATACCTTGGCTCTCTTACAAGACTTCTAGACTAGGGCCCGAGCACTGCCCGAAGACGAGAAGTACTTATGGACAAGAGAATGATGTGGGTGCCGAGTATACTAGAGCTTACAGCGAAGATGATGGTGAGGCGATGATGTTTCGGCGGCGAGGAAATGCGCCCTGTGCGAAACCTCTATGGGGAGATCATTTGCGGGCGGATTTCCCGAGTCCGTGACGGGCTAGGTTTATGGGACGCATTCATGGATGTATTTAAGCATCAGCTTGTTGTGTTTTGGGCATTATTAAAATAGAGACAAAAACAATGTCATAACATTTTTAACCTCGATGACATGTGCAATCACGGTGTTCCCCCTTCGTCAGCGCCGAACACTCGGGTCACGCCAACGCCAAGCAGCGGCAGGTGGTTCAGATAAGGCTGGCGCTTAGGCCCGATAAGCCCCGGATTAGCTGGTAGCTCAAGACTACACTAGATGAGTGCTAGCGTGGCTTGGCTTGGCAAGGGTTGCACTCGTAGTGTAAATCCCGCTGTCGGAGCTCGTTAGCGCGAGAATTTCGCAGCTTTTGGGAAAAAAAGTTCAAAAAATTTCGGCCGTCGAGTCCCGACTCGACCCCCCCTCTTCCCAGTGAACCAGTGACTCCAAATCCCTCCCTCCCTCCTCCACTCCCGTCCCTCGTCCGAGGTAGAGGTACCTTGCTCGCCGTACTGTGTTTTTTCTTATCTTCCGGTCCCCGTCCCGTCTTCTCTCTCACTCAGGTCTCTCTGGTGCTTGTGAATCCTTTCCGTCCCGTCGTGATCTTTCTCTTCCAATTTCCCTCGTCTCGAGTCCGTCTTCTGCAATCCTTCGCCCCCCCCCCCCCCCCCCCGGACGCACTGCAGCTTAATTCCCTTATAACCCCTCACAGCGGTTATATACACCTTTAATCTTTAAACACCCAACAACTACAACACAACAAACAGACAGACAAAATGTCTCCTATTGCTGCTGGTCGTTCGGAGAAGGAGTCCAACCTGGCTAGGTTGCTGGGATCCGGTATGTTTATCTGCTCTGCAATGACTAAAGCTGCAATGACGTCTGTCTGTCACTCTGTTTGGGAACATGTTGCTGATTCGTGTGCTTTTGCTGTGGTGTAGGCTCTGCTGGTATCGCCGAGTTGGCCATCTTCCATCCTGTATGTTGTCACTACCACTACTGGTCACTGTCGTTGTCACCGGTTCTTCGAGTCAATCTAGTCCAGATAAGTCCGAACGAGAGGGAAGAAGCTCTCGAAGCTCCATGCCATGCTACCGATACAGGCCAGTGGCTGGTATAGCAATTGCGGCTATGGCATTGGTGCTTTGGATTGGTAGCTAGCTGGAGTTGTCCTCGTCGACAGGACGAGGATAAGAGGAAAGAGAAGGACACGACACGGACAAGGAAGTGCGAACATGACGAGCATCTTACTGACCTTGCTGGTTACAATAGGTCGATACCATCGCTAAGCGTCTGATGTCCAACGAGACCAAGGTGCGTAACTTTCCTACCTTTTCTCACAGCAGCAACCTTGATGGCCAACCATACTAACTTGCCCACTCCCAGATCTCCAACTCCGCCGAGCTCAACAAGGTCATCTTCAAGAACAAGGCCGACGCCCCCTTTGGTCGCAAATTCGTCTCCCTCTTCCCCGGTCTCGGCTACGCCGCCGGCTACAAGGTCCTCCAGCGCATCTACAAGTACGGCGGCCAGCCCGTCGCCCGCGACTTCCTCGGCACGCACTACGGAAAGGACTTTGAGAACGCCTTTGGCAAGAAGACGGGCAAGGCCATCATGCACTCGACGGCCGGTTCGCTCATCGGCATCGGCGAGATCGTTTTGCTTCCCCTTGACGTTCTCAAGATCAAGCGCCAGACCAACCCCGAGGCCTTCAAGGGCCGCGGCGTCTTCAAGATCATCAAGGACGAAGGCTTCGGCAACTTGTACCGCGGCTGGGGCTGGACGGCCGCCCGCAACGCGCCCGGCTCGTTTGCGCTGTTCGGCGGTTCCGCGTTCGCTAAGGAGTTCCTCTTTGGTCTGAGCGACTACAACAAGGCGTCGTGGTTCCAGAACTTTGTTGCGTCTATCGCTGGTGCTTCCGCCTCGCTGGTTGTTTCCGCTCCTCTTGATGTCATCAAGACCCGTATCCAGAACCGCAACTTCGATAACCCCGAGTCTGGCTTCCGCATCTTGACCAACATGGCCAAGAACGAGGGCGCTGGTGCGTTCTTCAAGGGTCTTGTGCCTAAGCTTTTGATGACTGGCCCCAAGCTTGTTTTCTCTTTCTGGCTCGCGCAGACTTTGATTCCTGCTTTTGATGTTGCTTTCCGCAAGTAAGCGGGGGGTATGTCGTTAACGGGTGATCAGATCGAAAAAGAAACAAAAATCGGCGTTTGCTTGGATTGGGAGGAAGCCTTTTGATGGATAGAGACGGATAGATGATCTGTCATGTTTGTTTCGCCATCTTGTAACAATATCATGTGCGTGTGAGCCGGAGTGGGTGTAAAGGAGGGTGGGAGGGTTATATAAGGTCATGATAGAATTTCCCGGCGTTGTGTGGGCAAAATAAAATTTTTCTTGTTGATATGTTCAAGTCAGCTTCCCTATGCTGTTCCACGTGTTGCTTGCCTGTTCGTCCTGTGGATTTTGCAAGAGAGTTCCAAGATGGAAGCGAAGCATTGAGACGTGCCATGGGAATGGTGCCAGATACCTACATGTCCAACTCCGGCTGCAATATGCAGACGTTAGTTGATGATTACTCGTCTGTTGTGTTGAGTCACTCTAGTGAATAAGGTCAATTTACCGCCGTCTCATTGATCTTAGGTTTGTCTTCCTTGTTCAGCCACATTTGTTGTCTGTTAAGAAAAGACAACAAAAGCATTGCGCCATGCTTTACAATACGTGTATGTTTATCTGTGCCCTGGTGCATAACAACTGTTCAAGGAGAAAGCCTTCGACACCTTTAGCCGGTGCGGCTGCTTTGCACAGATCATACAACACAAGTCGAGTATAATTCCCGTTGGTATAATAAGCGGAGGTAGACTCTCGTGGAGAGGACGTTAGTGATATGGTTCTTGAGCTTTTCTAAAGCCAGGAAGGGATTTCCTTCGCCTAATCACCTCAGAACATTTGAGCAAGTAGCTATATGTGTACTTACCTTGTTGTCCTTTGAGTAATCGGTTGGTGTTTTTGTTCATCTCATTTCCAAGGGCTAGATGTCTAGCTTGGAAAAGAACTGTCCTCCTGTTCTTCCTGTTCTTCCTCTTCTTCCCGCCCTTCCCTCTTGTATTTAATTGTACAATCTAATACTAGTTTCCATCTTTATTAGCTTAGTACTCCTGGTACTCCTGTACATACTCTGAACAAGAACCATCCATCCCGAACCCGAACTGCCAACTCACAAAAAAGAAAATGCCCAAGTAGGTACGGATCGGAAATGCATGCATCAACATGATTTACCATGACATATTTACCTAGCATCGAAACCAGCATATTCAAAACAGACTACGCTAGGCTTCCTTTAGTCATGCCCGGAATAAAGCGTACGCTACGAACTCGAAATAAAAACGCCCCCAAAAAAACTTGACCCGAGGTCACTCTCGAGCTAACAAACAAACAAACAAACGTACCACTCAGTATTGGACTGCCCTGTACTTATCGTCCTTCTTGTTCTTGGAGAAAGGAGAGAAAGGAGAGGAGGCATAGCACTCAGCTATTAATGTTCGTCGTGAACGGGAACGAATACTTGAATGCCTGCCATTGCAACATTGCCCCTACTCTACACTTCATAGGTACAGGTACTATATGTAGCTCCCCATGTACATCAAAATACGAGATAAACACCTCTATAAGCCTAGTGTAACACACATCGTAAAGTCAACTAACACACATTCGTAAAGTCAACAGACACTAAAAGATGAGTGAGTGGGAGGAGAGAAAGCTCCCGCTCCCCCTTTCCACGATAAGGTCCGGTTTGATCGATGTACCTTTTAGGTTTTCGCAGGTCCTTTGGTTACCCTTGTCTGTCCTCGCAATTTTACTGTCCTCTATGGACTTGGATTCTGGCATTTCTATGTTCTTATCATACATATCCCGCTGGTCCAGATCTCAAGGTTTTCATGTTTCTCAGTATACAGTCTGGTGCTAAGAACCCGAACCTATCCCTTGGGAAGACTTCGACTACTTATCGAACCGCCAACGGAACGGCATGACTAAAAGACGAGTGGGTTTGTGCACTTGTTGATTCATTTGCCGTCTCATGAACGCAAATAGCTAACTTCATTTGGGCATCACTCGAGGATGACTTGACCATGGATCCATCCTCCTTCTTCCAGTATTCAGCATTTTTCCGTTGGAGTTTATTGAGCCTGATTGCGATTCCTGACTTGCATCATTGTTTCTCTACCATGTAGATGCAATCACGGACACGATTACAATCAATCACACAATCACTGCATCGACCATGCTTTTGTCCTACAATATTGTTCGGTGCTATGCTAACCCTACTTTACATGATCTGGTAATTCGTAATCTGCCGTTCATATCTCGATGCTCACTCTCTTTTTCAAACTCTAATTAAAGATGCCGAAACAAACGCATCTGTGAGTATGAGTATGTGCGGAACTCATGCTCATTTGTAGAGCTTATGCCGCGTATCATAAAGAGCCATAAAACTAATGTGGGTAGTGCAATAATAAAACAAGAAATAATGAAGTCTTGTGTTCGCAAAAGGCTTTCCGCCATGTTCTTGTATTCGAATCAGGCTTCCAACCATGTGTCGATGCTTCCATTTCTTGTGTCGATGATCCATACTCTCCGGCCAGGCGCAGTAAAAAGGGTCTTGATCCGTGTTATCCGCTTTTGCAGGCTGATATTAGTGATCTCTGACCCATGGCATAAATAACCATGACTGTCCATGTGGCTGGCATTTCTGGTTTCTTCCGCGCCTCCTTAGAGGTTGAAGGGAGCGGGAATCTTGTTCATGTTGCGGCGGTCAGAAGCCTCGATGGTGACGTTCTTGAACTGATCGTCCAAAGAGCTGACATGCTGCAGGGGGCGGTTCTCTCCACGCTTTTCGGGAACGGGGGTGAGCATTGCGCCTCCATCACTGCAATCATTGTCCGGGGAAGGAACAACTCTGTGCGAACGATCGTTGCTGGGAGGGAAAGACATCATCGTGGAAGTCTGGTACTGAGGCAGCCAACCGGTAGCGGTAGCCGAAGACAAGGCACTGCCGGTACCGCTCTTCTTCAGCATGTCCGGCCAGAGCTTGGCACCCCCAGACACATTCTCTGCCTGACGATCCTGAAGAGCCAAGGTCGAAGTAGGCTCGCCCCTGTGGAATGGGTCGCAGGGCTTGAAAGGATCTGAGCGGGTGCGACGGTACTCATCGAGCCTAGCAGTACCGCCAGAACGAGGCGAGCGCATCTGAGGGCTGTCGGGGACAGTAGACTCGGCAACCGATGAGGCAGCAGGGTAAAAATGCTTGCCATCGTATCTGGGAAGGCCCTTGCTGACATCCTTGGGAGCGTTGTTTTGGAAAAGCCAGCGAGCACGAATCTCATCATTGGTCAAGGGTCTGCTGTACACATAATCCTCGGAGGTGGCACTGCGAGGATCGATGTCCTTGGGAAGGGCTCCGAGGAGGTAAGGAACGCCGTAGTTTGAGCCAGTTGTGCTTGACTTGTTGCCGAAGTAGCTCAGATTCTCGCGGCTGGGAATGCCGAGAAAATGGGACTCAGAACCTTCCACATAGTCGATGGGAGGGGGCGGAATCGGGTCCTCAACCGGAATGCCAGACAGGCGTCTGTCAGATTCCATTCTAGCCCTCTCTAGCTCGGAGAGCGAACGAAAGCGGCCAGGGTAAAAAGAGGGAGCCGCGGCGGCCGCGGGGGGCAGATTTGCAGTCATCTTCTGGAACTCCTCAAAAGTCATGGAGTCCTCGGGATCGAACTTCATCCTAATCTCGCCATACTCGTTGCGATGGGTTAAATCCGGCTGAGAATCCTCATCCTCGGTGTATTCACTGGCAGCATTGTTGTTGAACTTGGAGTTCAACTGGCTCTCGGTCAGAGATGACATGGGCTGAGAGAAGTTTCTGTCATCAGCAACAGCAGGCTTGCTGTCAGCCTTGGAAGCCTTGGGGGTTTGAGATCCGGTAGTGGCATTGTCCTTGGGCTCGGATTGGCCAAGAACCGACATCTCATACTCGAGCTCGGTCTTGAGCTTGACCTCAAAACGTTGAATGAGATCGCGATAGTTTTGGATGGCTCCCTCCATCTCCTTCTCGTCAATTTGGTGACGGTTGTACTGAAGCTGATCCTCATGGTACTTGAGAGACTGCTTGAAGCCGGCAATCTGCTTCTTGGTGATGTCGCTCGGCTTGATGGAAGAAATGACCGGGGGATACGGAGGCGGCTTGTAGTTGGCAACCGAGAAGCCTTGGTAGTTCATGCCAGGAGCACCGGTTGAGCCTTGAATTGCCTGGTTGGACATGGAGAAGGCGCCCATGGCGCCACCAGGTCTGCCAGGAAATTGCTGCATCAAATGTCCAGTCATACCCGTCACGCCAGAAGGGGCACCAACCATGGAAGGTACAGCCATCTGGTTGGCCGTTGCGCCAGGTGGAGTGGGCATGAAGTACTGGCCGTTGAACATGAAAGGCTTGCTCGGGTCAAAGAACTCGGGAGGAGTGATCTTGACCTTGTCGTTCTTGTCACCCGAGGTAACAGTCTGAGCCTGCGAACCTGCAGGCTGTGCACCGTTGACATCCTGGTTGTTTGCCATGTTGTTCTGGGGCATCTGGGCCATACCGGCAGAGTTGAAAGCCTGAGGCATGAACTGGAATCCAGGGGGAAGTTGTGCACCGTAGGACATGGGCATGAACGGCATGCCAGCGGGGATAGCTTGGAAGCCAGGAGGGCAGCCGTGGAAGTATGGCGCAATGACGGGGAAAGGCTGAGTAAAGGGCATCTGGCCCAGCGACGGATTGGACTGAACTGTCTTGTCGGAGAGCCCTTGGTTCTCGTTGAGGCCGCTCTCCTTTGAGCGCTTGGCAGTCGGCGAGGGCGGACCGCGAGTGTTGGGAACAATACGTCCTCCGGCAGTAACCCGAACGTGAGTAGGTGACACAACGGCTTTGTAGAACCGCTTGAAACCTTCGTTAGCCTGAGTTACCTTCCCTCCGGGGGCTGAAATGGGTTCGGTTGAAGCGACGTCTGAGTCGCTGCGGCCACGGTACACCCAGTCGCCGTCGTTTGAAGCGTTAGGGTCTTCGACAAATTGAGTGGCAATGTGACGGTGAGTGGCTTCACGCTTTGGCTCGCGGACTGTATGATGGATTTTGCCGCGGTGAAGATCACGAGTTGCCTCGCGGTGAGCGCGGCGGCTGGCGTTGCCCTTGAACAAGACTTCCTCAGAAGCCACCGAAGATTCGTCCCAGTGTCTCGGTGTGTGGACCAGATGCGCTTTGTTGTCGGACGACTCGCTTCCTGAGCCTCGAATGATGTTTCCTGAAGGCCACCTTGTTAGTTTGAAGTTTGCGGTGCCCTGAGAGTGAAGAGTGTACTTACCAACTTCAGGATTGCCGGAAAACTTGAGCGTAGCACTGCCGATGGAGGGCTGGTGAAGCTCTTTGAGCTCGTCGATTGTGTAGCGCCGAGCAGACATGTTGACCTCGATGAACGCAAACACGTGGTAAGTGCGGTGTCGTACGGCACAATGCCAGCTGAACAGTGTCGGATAGAGAACGACTTCTTCGTCGCCAGTTGGCAGATACGGCAGGATAAGAGCCGGAACTGGTAGGGTGGGTATCCGGACGCTAGGACCTTCTGTTAGATGTTGGGCCTCCAACTGTGAGAAGAGGAAGACGGGACAGGAGCCGAGATATGTGTCGAGCGGCCTGAAGTAGTCGCTTGACTCGACCACAATGGTGACATGGTTGCAAAGCCTGGTGGTGCGGAGGAGGTGCTTTGCTGCCAGAACCATGTACGCTGGGAGAGGTCGATTGTTCACTTGAATCTCCCAAAGAACATAAAGGAACTTGTGGACGTGACGAGGATGATGGATGGGTCTTTTGTTAATGATCTTCATCTTGGATGCCACCCCGAATGATCATGTCCTTTGATACCACGTTTGTTTATGTGCCTAGATATGTTATGAAGTGCTGCCACGCACTTCCAAAATCCGCCCCTGGAGTACAACCTGGTTTTGCCAAAACCTGGCTCCCCCCTCTGCGTCCCGTGTCTGTGGTGTTTGGTGCCTAGAATGCTGGAGTGAAGTGTTGCCAATACCCACTCCCCTTCTTGTTGTAAGTGCAGTGATGTCCTTTTGTGTCTCTGCGTTTGTTGCCTGCCCGATGACAAGCCCAAGAGATGAAAGCAATAAATAGGGGTACCAGCTGCGCACTTGCACTTGATGATGGTGTTGTCGTCGTCGGTGTTTCGAGTACCCCACGTGTGAAAGCAAGTGAAGTATGGGTGCTTGAAGATGACTACTGAACCTGAAATAACTTACCTCACAACCAAACTTTGATGTTGGTTTGAGTGGTCACGAGGACGGATCGATTCAAGCTTCACCGATGGAGATGCCGGAGAGGATGAGGTCGACCGACGACAGGATGGAATGAAGAAAGGAAGATAGCTTTGGATAGAGACCAAAAAGCAAAAATCCGGTCAACACAAGTTGGTTAGGAGGACAAGGTGGTGCGGGGTTGATGTGTTTGTTGTTTCCAGCAAAGACGTGGTGATCTTGCTGAAGCCTCGGTGGTTTGGAGGCGACCGGTAATGTTGGTGAGCAGTGTCGGAGTGATGAGAAAAGATCGACGATGGAGAACGTCTACAGAACAAAAGAGAGGGAAGAAGATGGTTCTCCAAAGCAGAGAGGGAGGTAGAAGTACTACGAACTCGATGAACGAGCTTGAAGGGAAAGGCAGAAAGTGTGGTAGGCCGTCGCGAGTCGTGAGGGGTTGTTGTTGCCCGTGACCGTGACTGAGGTTGGTAAGAATACTCCGTAAAGCTTCTCGCGCTAAGTATGAACGCCGTCAAGATCCAGTCCACAAGTGGAAAGAATAATGAATGCTACTGGTAAGAGTGTCGGATAATTCTGCCTTGTAGATGTGTGTTGTTGTTCGTGTGTTGGAAAGTGTGATGGACGCGATGGTCAAAAACGATGTTGCTTTCCTGAAGAAGAAAAGATCCTTCAACGCAGAACGCTTGGTAGAAAATTGTGTGGAAGGAGGGAAAAAGAAAACGAAGGAAGGAGCCAGGGAAATTTTCTGATATGGGCAGGACACGAACTCGGGGCCCAGATTCTGCCGCCCAAGGGAAATGAAGGTTCACATCTTGGGGAAGCTGCCCATATGCAGCCCGAGTTTCAACCATCTGTTTAAGTGGAGCACTTGCCGTCTTTCTGAACTGCTTTTCGTGGCTGCCACATGGGATGAAGGACACTACAATGGTACCAGTGGAGTAACAATAGACAGGAACCACGTTCTGGAAGGCGCAGAAGGGATAAGGGGAGTCACAACCTGGAGATTTGAGCAAACATCGTGAGGCAGAGAAAAAGAGGCAGGAGCAGAAGAGGGCAACGACGTCATTTGTTTTGTTTGCAAGCCGAAGTCGGTTGCTCCAGGAACTCGGTCAGCTTTTCGCGAGTGTTCGGTCCCGGAGGACCACGATGGGAACTGCCATATCAGCCTGGATGTACGTGGTAGTTGACATAATACTTCATCTGGCAAGAACCCGAGGAAGCCATGCGTCTTGCGGTCCGGGTGAGCCTCCGTCCTGCCCACCACGTGCACAACGGCTTGAGTAATGTTGAGACGAGCACATGGTGTGTGGAAGCGTAAACATCAGCAGCCCCGCAAACTGAGTAAATGAATAGTGAACTCGACGCAACCAAGTCGTTCCAACAATACAATGATGAGTTCCGAGATGCTCTGCTGCTTGGAACCATTCCAGTCGAGAGGTCCTAAAAACAGACCGAACATGGACAGTCCAGTACCGCTCGTTGTGGTTGGGAAACGCCGTTACAAAACTCTGATAGGGATTACAATAATTCAGAAACACATCGGCCAGAGTCTATCAGGGATCCTTCCATCCAGAAACTGCGTAGAACTTGGGTTCAAAGGTGTAGCAAAAACGTATCGATGCGTGCAAGCGTATTCCGAAGGTGTCATGTATTGGACCGTGATGTGTTCGGTCGGTTTATTCTTACGACCACTCGCCAGTCTGTGATATGGGATCCGATATGAGGAAGCAACAGATGTGCCCACTTGGATATAGGAAACAAGCGCCTCGCCTGCCCAACCTGTCTCGCGTGCTCGAATTTGAAAAGGAAGTTCCCAACGACGGGTATCGTCATGGCAACTCGAAGGTACTCGGTCGTTGCCAGCTGTCCGACACGCGATATCCCATCCTGCCAGAAGGACCTGGCATAAAGGAGCCCGTATCCCACGAGCAGTTGGTCCAGCAACCAGCGATCCGTCACACACAAGAGACAGCCCGAAATCGGAACCTGACGAGGCAGAGCAAAGTGAGAGTAAACAGCCAAGATGTTCGAGATTGCCAAGGGTAACCGCAAGTGGATGCTTACAAAAACTTTTCTCTCTTTGTGTGACCTTGCTGCTGCAGCGATAATTTCCTTTCCTTCCATCTCATCCCATAAGACACACCCTCTCCACCAAGGGGCAGCAAACAAACGAACAAGACCAAGGGTCATCAAGGTCCCTTCTGTTGAAAACGCTCGGTCACCCTCTCTCACCGCCTTCCTTTGCAGTTCGTCCATCCTCCCCGTACCTAGGTACCTCCCTCCTTTCCAGATACCTCGTCACCATGGCAGCCAGGTTAGGCAGGCGGTGAGCCCCCATCGATACCATCCTCCTTCAAAGACCGACGTCGTTACAGACACCTCGTCACAAGCCAGGAAAGGCAGGCGGTGAACCTCAAGCTCAAGCAGCACCCCAGACGCCCAGCGTCCACGGCTCCTTCCCCTCCCTTCCGCCTCTGTTCATCGCGTTCCAGCTTAGCCTCTGCTGAGTCTTGGCCTCCACATCTGCTGCCCTGACCGTTGCCCCGGTGACGCCATGCTGCGTCCACTGGTCTTTGTCGATCGTAGACACCGTAGGTACCTTGAGGTGGGTGATCAGACTGCCGCCTGTCCAGGGACCGAGGGACTCGATAGCTCGTAGCTGGCCTTGCATAGGTTTGCGGGAATTAGGCGAGGGGTTAGTACGAGCCAGCTGGGCCTCGATCGGATCGACTTCCGGCAGGGAGTTGGCGGCGTCGTGCCAGATACCGTCTTCTTCTTGTCCACCTGCTGGTGCTGCTGTTCCTTCTACTGCGGCTCCACCAGCACTGGGTGGGGACACACCCCCGGGCGTGGTCGAAGTGTTGTTGTTTGTTGTTATCTGCCTGCCGCTCCTCTTCTTTAGTTTCGGGTTCTTCCGTAGTTGCTCCTTCGCCTTTCCATAGACGGGGTCCCACCCCCTCTCCTGGACAATGTGACACACTTCGTCAAAGATCCGTTTGCGTAGACCCAGAACGGTGGTACACCCGCCTGTGAAGATGATTCGGGACATGCAGAGCGCTCGGACGTCGAGAGGGAGCTGGAGGAGGGTGCGGTAAACTAGTAAGTGCACGGGCGTTTCGTGGTCGTCGAAGCTGGAGAGGGAGTATTGCGAGTCGAAGAAGGTGTTTTCGCAGGGCTGGGAGAGCTGGTTGAAGGTTAACTCGAGGGAAGTTGGGGATCTGCCGGAGCGGAGGGGGACGGTGGTGACTTTAGGTGGTGGAGGTAGTGGTTTCTCGCCGGCAGTGGTGGTGGTGGTGGGTTCGTCCTCGTCGCTTTCTTCAACGGTGGCCAGCCCTTCCCCTTCTGGTGAAGCCGGTTGTGGAGGTGAGGATTTGGGAGTCTTCTCTGCCTTGAAGGGCTTGCACCAGACCAGCCGGTTCGCAATGTCGTGACACTCTTCAAAGGACAAGACATATTCTTGCTTGTCGTCTTTGTTGTCTTGTTGAGCATGACCTAGTTCCTTGGCTAGGAAACGGTGAGTCTCCTCCGTCAACTTCCTGCCTCCTCTGACTGTTCTCTTAGATGCCACTTCGCGGTACTCGTAGACGCTTGTGACTATCGTCTCGTTCCAGCCGAGATCGACGACAAGCGCTGAGCGTACACCGGCGGCGACGGCCACAGCAACAGGTGATGACAGCAGCGAAACTGTTGGTGGTTGGAAGCGGTGAAAGAGGCTGTCCAAGGCTGCTGATAGAAGGGGGATGGGAAGACCTGTTGGTACGACACAGACCATCCTCCGGGGACGGGAGTCGATCAGCATGTATCTGTATCCATGTCAGCATGTACTCTCAGATGCTGCTTCATGAGATCATGGCTCACTTCGTATAAGCCTCCCTCACAGCCTTCTCAACCTTATCCCCCACCTGCCCCAGCTCCAAGCCCCTCACATCCGGCCTCCAAAGCTCATAATCCCTCCCCCAATTACCTCCCGCAGCTTTCGACCTCCAATCTTGCTGATAATCCGTCTGCCAGTCCCTAAAATCGCCAATCCTACGCTGCTGCTCCGGGCCGAACCACACCACACCCCTAGGCACCGAGTCCCCAGCAAAGCCCACCTGGATCTTGCGTGTGCCGAAGTCAATGACAATGAGCTCCTCTTCTGCTCGCAAGCTAGATGGCGTGTTGAAAGTGGGAATTGGCCGCGTGGGCGTTGATGTGCCGGAGTGGTCACGGTCACCTC
Organism: Neurospora pannonica FGSC 7221; assembly: GCA_009805235.1. NCBI lineage: Eukaryota > Fungi > Ascomycota > Sordariomycetes > Sordariales > Sordariaceae > Neurospora > Neurospora pannonica. Next base: position 9,618 of record RANY01000505.1, on the reverse strand, counting down.
TGTCACGGTCACGGTCACGGTGGCTGGAGCTCTCACGTTCACGGTGACTGCCACTGCGGGAGGGAGTGGGAGCTCGGATGTTGGCGACGCTTCGGTGGGGGAGGGAGGCTGACATTTTGGCGTTGATTGAAAAGAAAGAGAATCAATTGGTTTAATCAGATCATCATAACGGTCGTTTCGCGTCAATTGGAGCGTTTTCGCTCGAGTTGGTCCAGAAAATCGTTGATGGATGGTGGACGTGGCATACAAACGCTTCAGTGAAGTTGAAGGTCAATTGGGGCCTGAAAGAGATGCCGTTGGACGGGCACCTGCCGGCCGGCTATTGTTTGGCTGCTAACAGAGGTACCTTCATATTCGCGTTGTCTTCTACGTTAGACAGGGGTACTTTTGCTTAACAGTTGACAGTGCTTGCAGGCGGGTCCCTGCCGCTGGTAGTCGAGCCAACGTGTGCGCCCCACATTCGTCCAGAAAGGGAAATGTCGTCAACAATTCACGGTCCTTCATCTCTTCACTTTGTTTGCATCTTCATCCCTGAACCTTTGGTGGTGAAAAGAGCTAGCGCAACGAGCTCATAATTGCTTTTCCACCATGGCTTGACCTTCTGGCCTCTAACTTCTGGACCTAATTGATCACAAACCCCCAAACGAACAACCAAAATGGGCATCAAAGGGTGAGTGAGCAACATCATGAAAACATCAATCTCCATCGCCACGCACCTACCCGCCATGCAATGCATTTCACTAACACCCACCTAGCATCTACAAAGAAATCGGCCCCGGGCAACGCATCTCCCTCACCGCCCTCGCCACCACCCACCTCGAAACAACCGGCCGTCCCCTGCGTCTCGCAATCGACATCTCAATCTGGCAATTCCAAATCCTCGCCGCGAGGGGTGGTTCCAACCCAGCAGTTCGCACGCTCTTCTACCGACTCGTGCGCCTCTTAGGCCACGCAATCCAACCCCTCTTCGTCTTCGACGGCCCCAACAAACCCGCCTTCAAGCGCAACAAGCGCTCCTACAGCTATGGCAACAGCCACGGCGTGGCGGACGCCATGGCCAAGCGGATGATTCGCCTGTTTGGTTTTATGTGTCATGATGCGCCTGGTGAGGCCGAGGCGGAGTGCGCGTTGCTGCAGAGAGAAGGGGTGGTGGACGCGGTGCTGAGTGAGGATGTGGATACGATCATGTTTGGATGTCGCAAGACTTTGAGGAATTGGAGCGCTGAGGGGACGAGGTCCTCCAAGACGCCAACGCATGTGTCTGTGTATGATGTGGATGAGAGGGAAGGGGGCATTAATGGGTTGGATAGGGAGGGGATGGTGTTGGTGGCGCTGATGAGCGGGGGCGATTACTTGCCTGAGGGCGTGCCGGGGTGTGGTGTGAAGGTCGCTTGTGAGGCGGCGAGGGCCGGCTTCGGCAAAGAGCTTTGTGGCATTAGGAGGGCTGATAAGGCTGCGCTGGAGAGGTGGAAGGAACGGTTGGCGAAGGAGTTGAGGACGAATGAGAGCGGGTTTTTCAGGACGAGGCATAAGGCTTTGGAGATCCCGGAGGGGTTTCCGAGTTTGGAGGTGTTGAGGTATTATACCCATCCGGTGGTGTCGAAGCCGGAGACGGTGCAGAGGTTGAGGAGGCAGTTTCCGGGGAAACAGGAGGTTGATGTGGAGGGGTTGAGGGTGTTTGTGAGGGAGACGTTTGATTGGGAGTATCAGACGGGGGCTGTCAAGTTTATTCGTGTGCTGGCACCGAGTTTGCTTGTACAGTTTCTGTTGCAGAGGTCCGAGGACGATGATGAGACTGATGATCTCGGTCGTAAGGAGAAAGAGGAGGCGGTGCTCGTCAAGGGCATCAAAAGCCGGAGAGCGCATTTTAATACGGATGCGACTCCCGAGCTGAGGATATCCTATGTCCCGATTGAGATTGTGCCGTTGGATCTGGACGCCGAGCCTGAGGAGGAGAAAGAGGGTTTCGGTCGGGGTGGGCTGGCTCTCAACAGCGACGATGAGTTCGATGCCGAAGATGAACCGCCAAGTAGCACCCAAGGCGGCAGCAGCGCGAAGCCGTTCGATCCATTAAAGCCAGACCTTGCCTGGATCCCGGAAACAGTTGCTAAGCTGGGTGTTCCTCTGACAGTGGAAATCTGGGAGGAGAAGCAACGGGCAAAGGAGTTGAAGGCTGCGAACAAGGGGACAAGAAAAGCACGAACGACGAAGCAAACGGGAGGAATGCCGGCTGGAGCATTGGAAAAGTACGTCAAGGTCACAAAGGTGCCATCAATTGCTGATACTGTCACGAAGTCAACGAGCGATTACTTATCATTGGATCTATCACCTCCCAGGCTCCCCAGGTCATCATACGTTCCTTTGTCAAGTCAGCAACTTTCTCAGCTTTCGTCAGATCGTTTCGAGACAGCACCAACTACCTCCCGAACGACCGCAGCAAGCAAAGGTACTACGAAGGCATCTTCCTCTCGGACTACTACCCGAAAGACAGCAGCCACATCACGACCACCAGCCGGCAACCCTTGGACACTCGCCGGCTCGCAAGCAAGCACCAAGATCACGAAGAACATCGCATCTTCTCAACCTGCAGCCAAATCAAGCCTTTTCGACCAGGAACCTATTCTTATCTCGTCCAGTCCATCTATTACCGGAAAAAGACTGCCAAATTCGCCATTGGAGAACAATAGACCATTTTCACCAGACCCATTTGGCAGTAGTCCGCCAACGAGTGCTCGGTGGAAGGAAAGGCTACCAGCAACAAGGACCACGTCAGATCCCACACGGTACCCTTCTCAGCGGTCCATTCGCGATGAGGAACCATCAAGATTGCGATCGCAGTCATCAGCGTTAGCAAGTTCACCGAGAAAGGGCCCAGTGTTCGGCAAAGACAAGACGCCAACCAAGCAAAAGTCAATCCTGGATTTTGGATACCCGTCTACAAGGGAGCAAGCCGGGTCAAGGTTATTTGGCAGGACACAGAGCGCGGTCTTGCCTTCCACGACGGGTAAGACGCTTAACCCGCTATCGGATGACGACGATGAGTTTGAGAGAACAATGATTGCGTCACTGAAGAGCAGTAGGTCGAAGACCTTTGATGCTGAACCTTCTCGACGGACAAAGGCTGCGTCCTCTACATTCTCTTCTCAGAAAGTCAGTTATGCACAACTTGACGAGGATGAGGATGACGAGCTAGAGCGAGCAATTCAGGCGTCGCTAAAGGATATCCGACCGACGAGTTCAGCACCTGTTGGTTCCTCTCGCACGAAGGCTCGCTCTCCATTCTTCCAGAGACACAAGGCCGACCTCAGTAGCCTCCGCGAGGAAGAAGACTCGGATGACGATGACTCATTTGCCTCCATCGGGGCATTGACTCGTCCAAAGTCACCTTCGCCTTTACGACCGAGAGCAAGTGCTGCCCTTTCTCCCTCACTATCAGCAAGAAGAGAGCTTACGAGGGAGAAAAGGAGTTCACCAGCTCTAAAGTCATCACCGGTACCATCTTCAAGGACGTTCCAGCGAGCAGAGAGTACTAGGAGCAATCTCTTGAGCAGCAAATGGGATTGGAGTGCCGTGGAAGATGATGCTGGACATAGTACACGGGCAACCAGCGTTGGCAGAACTCTTAGGGAAGCAAGTGTCTGTTCCTCCAGAGCAACTCCGAAGAGAAGTCTGTTGTTCCCAGGTCTGAACCGGGAGTCAACAGTAGACAAGGTCACCGACGAGGAGATCCGACGTCAGGCTGCTAGAGAAGGGAGCAGCAGGAGATGGCGGTTGAGCGAAGCATCGGTTATAGATCTCACCGGTGATGATTGAGAACATAGGTATTATATACCTTTCTGGTTACATAGTTAGGATTGACATAATCAATGTTGATAATATCGTCGAGTGTTGCTTCATCTCGTCGTCGAGCAATTGTCATGTTCCAGCACTACCCCTAACCCTGGCCTGGAACACTGTTTCCCAAAATCGTTGTCGGCAACACCCGTTCTGCCAGCCCGAGCACAGACCAACACCAATGCAGAAGGCGGTCAGGGCTTTTGGGTGGACCCCACAGTTTTGCCAAATTGCACCCACAAACACTTTGCTTCAAATTTTTGCTCTTTCTCTCTGAACGCGGAGATTCTGAATTCGACATCCTTCCTCGGTCGGCACAAATCAGTCAAAATGGTCAAGGTCAACACCTGTGAGTACCACCGTCACCGTCAATCATCGAAATGACGAACAACGAAATACTGACAATGGAATAGCCGTCTCCTCCAGCCGCCGCAAGTCGCGCAAGGCGCACTTCAGCGCTCCTTCCAGCGTTCGTCGCAACATCATGAGCGCTCCCCTTTCCAAGGAGCTCCGTGAGAAGTACAACGTATGTGCCCGCTACCCCGAAAACCAGCATGGCGACAAGTAGCTAACACCCTGAAGGTCCGCTCCATCCCCATCCGCAAGGACGACGAGGTCACCATTGTCCGCGGCTCCAACAAGGACAAGGAGGGCAAGGTCACTTCCGTCTACCGCCTCAAGTACGTCATCCACGTCGAGCGCGTCACCCGCGACAAGGCCACCGGTGCCTCCGTCCCCGTCGGCATCCACCCCTCCAACGTCGTCATTACCAAGCTCAAGCTTGATAAGGACCGTGAGGCCATCCTTGAGCGCATCAAGCGCGGCCGTGAGCTCGCCAAGCCCACCAAGGTCTCCGCCTAAATTTGTCCGACCGACTTGACGACGGAAGGATGAATGGAGGAGGGTGGTGTGATGGCTTCTTGCAATTACATACCTCTTGACGTTCGGAGTGGCCGCGCTATCAGGGCTTCGACTTGACGACGAAAGGGCCTCGATACCCCATTCAAATATCGCCCTTTTTCTATCTTGGAGAACGAATATTTCACGGCATACACGACGATGAACTTCAACTTCTATACTTGAAACGACTGGCAACAAAGCAATGCCCGTGTGTCTAGGACCTTGAGTGCTGGGCTTGTTCCCAACACCCGTGCTAGCGCTGCGGAGGAATGTTTGCAGGACCCGTGGGTCGGTAGAGGGCAAGAGGAGTATTACGAGAAACCAGAGCAACAAAAACAAACAAGAATCGAGACAGTTTTTTGTTCTCAATGGCCATTTCACATACAACTTGCTGCCTCTGCGCTTCAAGCTTGTGAAATGCTCCATGGGAGGTTCTCCCGAAGTTGTATCATCAAGCCTGGTTGCTCAGAGGTTTGCAAGTGCATGTTTTTGCACTCGTGACTTTTGCGTGTTCAGTTTGCTACTAACCTTGACATGTCACAGCATCACCTTGGCTTTCATATCTGGTCGTTACTTGGACCAAGGGATGGCAAACCTCCCTCTGATATTTCCTTTCTGGACCCGGACACCTTCACAGGTAGGGACGTAGATTTTGACCAAACCATTTGGACCATGACCGCCAGATTATCTCCGCGTTAACCACAAGCCCCACGGTTCTCGAGGTATACGACTGGCGAAGATCAACCCAACCAGAGGACCCTACCAGGAACCCTACTGGTCTCACCTGCAGACTTCCTTGGAGAGCAATCGATGATATCGGAGGTTTGATGGTGAGGCACATTCCAGCCCGTCATTAAAGCAGTTTTTGGTGAGTATCACCGGATCGTAGTTAATAGCAATAAACCATTCTTCTAAATTTCACTTCTCGGACCAACATGCTCTTCCCTCGTGGTGCTCAAACATCTAACCCCCTCATCCCCTCCTCCGCCTTCTCCTTCCATTCCCCCCTCCACCTCGTCAACGGCGGTCTATTTTCCACCACATCCCCCATAGCCCACACCATCCTCCTTCTATCCATCTCCTCAGTAACATCATTATCCGGACAAATCACATAAAACTTGCCCTCCGCCATTTTTCCCTCCAAGTAATCAACCACCTGCTCAGGCCACCATGCTCCCGCCGGTTTCTCATTCTTCTCTTTCTCTCCTGTAGCAGAGGGCTGGTTACCGGTCATTCCCGTAAACGTCCACCCCGGCACTAGCAGGTGCACAGAAACATTAGGGTGCGAAGTAGATAGGTCGAACGATAAATGCTCAGCCAAAGTCTTGACGGCGCTTTTGGACACGTTGTAGGCCGGGTTGGAGGGGGGGTTAGTAATCCCCTGCTTAGAACCAGTAATAATGATCGCCGACTGTGATTCAGAATCCTTCGACGTTTGCTGGACCAGAGGCAACATGGTTGTAATACCATTAATCACTCCAAAAAGATTGGTCTGCATGGTCTCGTAAAAGTTCGTCGGATCCGGATTGGAGAAAGACGTAGGCAATCCCCTTCCTGCGTTCAAAGCGAGGACGTTAAGCTTGCCGTCGAAGAGTTCTTCGATCTTGGCCTTGAGTCGGTTCCAGTCTTCGAGGTTGCCGACGTCCATTCCGAAGGTGAGCAAATCCTTGGTTTCGGGGGATAAGGAGAGGCGGGAGAGGGAGGAGGCATCTTTGTCTGCGACGAGCACGCGAAGGCCGTGGGAGAGTAAGCGTTTGGCGAGGGCGAGGCCGATGCCTGAGGCGCCGCCTGTGATGAGGGCTGTGTTGCCTTTTTGGAAGGCTGGAACCGAGGGGGAGGCCATGTTGGTGGTGGTGAGGTGAGCTGGGAAGGGTGGCTAAGAAAGCGTTAGATGGTGTAAGTGGGTGAGGTTTAAGCTCAGGATATGGTGTTGATGTTGAATTGTTGATGTTGTTGATAGATTAGAGCGAAGTTGTGAGCTACCTCTATGTTTGGAGTTGATGACGTAGCTGAGTGTCTATCTATCTCTCTTTCTTTCTCCGTCCGAAGAGGTCAGGCTTTTGATTAAACACGAAAAGAAACTTACTGTACTACCAAATTGGCTGGTTTTACTCGGTGTTGAAGAGAAAGATTGAACCCTGTTGTTCGAACGATGAAAAGTCAGGTGGTTGCACGGAGTTATACTGTGTAGAGAGGCTCACGGAAGTGACGGGGTGTAAGATGGCTCCGGAATGCGCCCCTCTTTCTCTTCCCCGGCCGGCCCTCCCCCACTTGCTCTTGTGTTGACGTTCCATCACAGCTGTTTCTGTCTCCGCTTCTCCCTCTGATCTCCCATCATTATGAACATCAGGGGCCTTTTTAAGTCCGATATGATACCAGTCTTGTTTTCCGATACATCGGACCTTGGATATTAGTCGAGTTATGGATCGGAGTTACAGTCTATTTGATGGTCACGACTTTTCTGCTTGTGATTGGATTTTCAAAGGACATTAAACATTAATCAATGAACATCAGTGAACATGACATTGTAGAGTTCGGATATAGTTCCCTCTATTCTCAAAGTGAAGGTGCCATATGTAGCGAGGTTTTGGGATATCCTTGATATTGGGAAAGCGTGCTATATACGAACATGTCCTCATTATGTCGTCCCAACTCTGAAATGTACATGCCATCATATATCGTTCAACAGAAGATGCGGAGAAAGCAAGCTGACATGGAGCTGGTCTTTGAGAAAAGGAAGAGCACAGTACAGTTTTAACCGAAGGTATTAAAAAAAAAAAAAAAAAAAGGGGTATAAAGAAAAGACGCCAGGTCTCTCTGTCAAAACATCCAACCATCTAACATCCGCCCAAATCCTTACGTCTTCCATAACCAACGTTGCGCCCAGTATATATCAAAAGAAAAAAGAAAACATATCTCTGTCCCTTACCCCCTCCATCCTGACAATTTCTCACCCATCATTCATAACTCATCCAAGGTAAATCCCGATCATAAACCGTCGTACAAGTTAAATACCCCAGCACACTCCCCCCACCACCTCCTCCTCCTCCTCCCGCTCCCCCATGTCCCCCACCACCACCACCATCCTTCCCTGTCACCGCACCCCCTCCCGAAATCTCCAGTTCCAACCCACTCCCCATCAACGGCCTAACCACCTCCCTCGCCATGGCTTTCAGCTCCTCAATCCTCTTCTCGAACCGCCTTAGGTTGTCCCTGTTATATAACTCAGGTGATAGTTTGAGAAAGCGCTTGCAGTCGTCGTGAGTGAGGTATTCCTTCGGCGAACCGCCTAACAGACGAAAAGTGCGGCCTAAAGTCGCGAGGGGGGTTGTTGAGAGGTGACTTGGTGTTGTCGTTGTTGCTGCTGCGTAGGGGTCGCCGCGGGCGGAGTTGGAGTTGGAATTTGAGCCTGAGGCTGAGCCGCTGGAGGAACTATTGTGTCTTGCTCTGCTGCCGGGAACATTGCTGCGGTGACCGCCGCGAGTTCGTTCGGGGATGGCTGGTGGTGGGTGTTTGGTGGAGGTATACTCGGCCGAGGGGGGAGGGGAGGTGTTTTCTGCTAGCCATTCACGGAAAAAGCTGACGGCTAGCCAATCGACGTATCCATTCCCCGGTCCTACCCTCTCCCCTCCTCTACCCGTTACGCCCAAGCGGAAGAGTCGTGCTTCCACGCGCGAGACCACCTCTTCAAGCTCATCGACTTTATCCTCAATGATATCCACCACCGACTCGGGCATCGCCGCTCTAATACTCCTCTCGCCCGCGGGCCACTGCCCGACAACGTGTATCAGCGCCTCCTGGAAGATGACCTTGCTTCTTGCTAAATACCCGAGCCGCAGATAGGAGATGGGGTATTTAGCGATCTGCCGCCACAGCCGCGACTGGAACTGCAGCAGGTGGTGATCCACCCGCGGCCCGACGACCGCTAGCGCATCGTACTGGTCGGCTAGCTGCAGGAGAGACTTGCATTGCACGTAGGCGTCGGGCAAAGAGATGGGGTCGAGTGTCGGCGGGTAGTTGTACATGATGCGGAAGAGGTTGTCGTAGTCGCGGAGGAGGTCGAGGTCTGCTTGGGAGGGTTCTTCACGGGCTGGTGGAGGGTTGTGGTGGTGGGATTGACGCTGGGAAGAGTGCGAGAGGGAGAGGTTGGCGACGGAGCGGAAGAAGGAGTTGGATTGGTGGGCGGATTTTGAGCTGTTGCTGCGGTGTCGGCTTCCTGAGGATCCTGCTGACCCTGAGCCGTTGCCGAAGATGGAGGATTGAGTTGCTGGTGGACCAGCGGGTGTAGGTATTGGTGGTGGGGAGGATTCTTCCTTTTGGACGAGCATGGGGATGTCGTTGTCGTCGGTGCCGGTGTCGAGTTCGTATCGCCATCGCTTTTTGGGCGTTGAGTCCTGTGTCGTCCTTGCTACTGTTCCTGTTTCTGCTGCCCCGTTCCCACCCAGTGCCTTCGATGCGCCGCCCGGCGCGGGCAACTCTGGTACTCCTCCCGAAACCGTTTGAGCCCGTGACCACTCCTGGCTGGTGCTGGCTTCGAAGAAACCCGAACACCTTGTCAAAATATGTCGATGTAGTAGGTATCGGTTCTCGAGTCCGCAGGGGACGCGCACGACGATCTCGACATCGCCGCTATGGCTGAAGATGGGAAACTCGTTTTGCGGGACGAACGATGCGCCGCCGGCGTGGGAGCGGTTATATCTTCGGGTTCGCGACGAGACGTAGGAGGTCGACGAGCTAAAGTTGTTGTTGTTGTTGTTGTTGTTACTGCTGTGGTGACCGTGACCGTGGCCGTGGTGGCTGTAGCTGTCTCGGTGTGTCGCCCGCACGCCGGTGCCACCAGCGCCGCCCACGACTGAGGATGGTCCCCGTAACGCCAACGTCGAC
>RANY01000504.1:0-25608 GCA_009805235.1 Neurospora pannonica FGSC 7221 | reverse complement strand
CAAGGCGCCCGGCACCGCCCATCAGAGCCACCCCACAGCTCAGCAATCGAAGCACGAGAATCCCGAGCAGGGCGCGCCGGCGCCGACCTACGCTTTCCACCATGGCCATAACCTGCCTGATAAGTCCGGCCCACACGGCAAGAATATCAAGGAGGGCGGATTTGCCGGAAGCGGGACCGAGGATGGAAGCATGCCGGAGCCCGGAAGCAAGAGGGATCCCGGGCGTGTCGCGTTGAAGAACATGCTGGCTAGCACCGCGACCGCAGGCAAGGCGGGTGCCGGGAAGGGCAGCCAGGAGGGAGCGGACACCCTGCCGTTAGAGACGCGCCCGACGGGATTTGAAGCGTTGGGAGGGGATGCTGAGGCTTGAACCTAGAACAGTTGAAGAATGAAGGAAGTGTACGATATGAGGAGGTTTCTAAAAAGGAAGTCAGTTAGAATGATAATGAACGTCATGACTAAGTGAGGGACACTCGCCATATTCGAGTTGCATGTGATGGCAGTCATCGATACATACTGATGTGTTTGCCAGGTTCAGAAACAAGCATCGATTGAACTTGAGAACATGTCATGTTCATTCAGACATTGTATATCATGGTACCTCATTAAATATTACCCAAAAGTTCACCAAGCACAACGTCCAAACATCCCTCCGTCTCTCCTTCACATTCCCAGCTGTGGTTGACATGAAGTGTCACAGTGTCTGCAGACTGGTCCCCCATTCTCAGGGCGAGCTCGCATGCAGCACCGCTTGCTCTTCAATTACACACACACTGTGACCCCAATTCAGCCATCCGCACCCCTCTCCGCATTCAGACGAAGATTTACTTCAAACACAAGAACACCTAGCATTCGCCTTTTCTTTTTGACGCCCCTCAAAAAGCCTTTTCACTTTCTTCGCAATCCAAAAAGCAAGACTTCGATCATTAACCGCTTCCAACTCTCAAGATGAAACGAAACGCCAACTGATGATAGAGTCAATCAGTCACCGCTTTGAACTGGCAACTTAAAGCACAGCAGCAACGACACCAGCAATAGCAGCCAGCAAGCCACCAGCGTTCACAAGAACCTCACCGGCAGCGTTACCGGTCGCGGAGCTCGAAGGGGCGGAAGCAGTGTTGCTCGACGCGGCATCCGTGGCGGTGGTGTTGGCGTCGCCAGTGTTCTCGTTGTCGCTGCCGCTGGAAGAGGCGGCGGTGGTGGCGGCGGCAGCGGGAGCGGTGTTCAGGTTGGTGGTGGCGACGGCGACCTTGCTGGTGGAGGACGGGTATTGCTTGTCGAGAGCGCACCAGGTGTCACGGTCGCCCATGGCGGATGCTATTTGCAGGGAGAATGGCGTGTTAGTGTGATTGAAAAAAAAAAAAAAAAAAAAAAAAAAAAAAAAAAAAAAAAAAAAAAAAAAAAAAAAAAAAAAAAAAAAAAGAATAGCCAGAGGGAGGAGGAGGAGGAGGAGGCTTACCCTTGCGGGGGTCGTTGGGGCAGTTGTTGTAGCAGGCAATAATGTTGGGATACTGCGCGCACTTGCAGCCGTAGTCGTCACGGCCGCACAAGGCGAGCCTGCTGTTCTCGGTGCCGAGGCAGGTCTCGACAATGTAGGCGGCGCCGCAGACGGAGGTGGTTTGGGCCGCGGCGACGGCGAACATGGCGGCGAGGGGGAGGAGAGCGGCCTTCATTTTGGCGGTTGGGTAGGTATTATTGAATTAGGTTGGTGGGGATAAAGATGGAACGACAACAACAACAAGAAGAAGAAGATCAACGATTACTTTCACAACACGGCGGGATGGGTGAGAGTAAGTAAGTAGGTAGGGGAGGAAAGATATTATGTATGAGGAGGGATCAGGAGACCTTGTATACAAGAAGGCCGGTCCGGTAGATATGGATCGATGTGAAATAGTCTAGACAAAAAACGATTGGATATTGCCCTTTCCTTCTTGTTTTCTTCTTCCAATGATATTGAAGAGGGAGGAGATCTGACAGGCAACAAACGGTCGAGCGGTGGAGAGAGCACAGAGATAGACAGCGAGGACGAGAAGAGAGAGTGTGAAAAAGGGAGTGGAACACGCGGTGTGGGTGTTGTCAAGGGTAAAAAGTAACTCTGGACGGGGGAAGAGGAGAGAAAAGAGTGGTTGACGAGAAGGTCCGAGAACCTGGGGAATTCTGGCTAGCGTGCCTAGAGCTCCTAAGGTAGGGGGGAAAATTGAGTCCATTCAGAGCCCTGGTCCCTGTCAAAGCCATTGTTGACGGACGGTGACTTGTGAGAGTCGAGAGTTCGTTCCGTTCGTTCGCGAGTCCCCCGGAGCATGTCAACCACCCCCGGTCTGTTTAGCACGCAGTTAGCATATCAACCCAAGGCACGCTAGTCCAGGTTGAGCATGACCGAGATGCAGTCTTAAGCCGCAATTTAATCTCCAGAAACGCCTCTTTTGCCTGTTTCATGGAAGTCGAGCGTCACAAGAGCCAAGTTTCATTTTACAGAAAACATGGTGATCTAGCGAAGTTGGTGAGAGAAGAGATCGCCGGCTGGAGTTTGAAGTCTACGCTAAAATCGCGATCCTCGCTCTTCCTGCGCTCCCGCGTGTTGGGATCCATCAGATCAGAACATCGCATCGACCTAGGTCTCTCCACAGTCCCCAGTCTCCCCGCCATGTGGTTCCGCCAAAAACGAGAAGACTGTTTTCCGCGCGGTTTTTGCGGAGAGACTCGACGATGATTTGACTGATGCAATGCAGATAGGTAGCAATGATAGAGTCTAGAGTCTTTGCAGGTTTGTTGGTTTCCATCTACTCGCCTGGAGTTGAGGAAACTGGACTTTGTCTGGACATGCACAGGTAAAACGAAATAAAAGGAGGGTGCGTGGTGATTCGCCAATGGCAGCCCAATCGGCCGCAATGCACCGCTCCCGCAGCGAATGCAATGCAGGCCTGCCGCCCTGTCTGTGTCTGTGGATTTTGTGGGCTGCCAATTGGGGGAGACCCAAGCACAAAAATGTTCGCGGTAAAGCCGCGGCCGGGTCCGAGGTTCATCTGGAACACGGGAGGCCGGGGCTCTTGGCGCAACCTCAGGGCAGCCGACGGCGGGGCGGACGGGTCCTGACAGCTGCACCTTCTCTTCTCCCACGGACGTTTGCCTGGATGTTTTCCGGGGAATCCTGCATCTCCTGTTGGCATCTCCAGAAGTTCGCGTACGCTGCCGACATGTCCATCTCCCGGCGGTTGCAAGAAAGGTCAGAAGACTCGCGTCACATCGCACAAGTGAATCAAATAAACGAGTGCAAGTCTTCCGCCGTGTCACCCACGCCCAAAACGGCCAGGACATCCAAGAGCAACTGAGCAGCTGGGACGAGACCTCAACTATCCGGAATCAATGTTCGGATGACCGACAGTCAAGAAGAGCCTCACGCAGATCAGAGATCAACACTGCACCGCGGTTCGGTTCGGGCGATCCATCCACAACGGCGCCTGGGCGCTTCTCCGGCTGCTTACCACAACCTGACAATAGGGATGTCGCACCTTTCTCCCACCCACCCACTCACCCACCACACGGGCTTGCACGGCAGTTGAACGACGTTCGGACGGCAAATACGATGTGCAATATGCTTGAAACACCTTGTGTAACTTTGCTGAATACGGCGTCACACCTACTTCCTCTGGTGCCAGACTGCTGGTGATGCTGCCTCGGAATTACACCAACCAAATACCGAGCCATTCCCATGGCTTGAAATATGTCCTTCGTCATCCCATCACGTTAAGCTCACAAAGGAATACCCAGTTTACAACTGGCCTAAACAAGCTCGGTATTCGATGCCTCTGGTCAAAGCTTGCCCTTCAAGGATTTTGTTAGTCAGCCACTCAACCATAGCCCTTTATCGTACAAAGCTTCACTTACCTCATCGTCGCATCCTTGATATTGCTTAGCCTCCCTATATCCTTTCAAAGACTTTGCAGCTCTGAGTCCAATATTAATATCACCTCACACCTCGGGAGTACCAAGTTGATTTGTCGCTCCTCTCTTCAGTTCAAGATTCTCCCTCTCCAACTCCTCAACTCTCCTCCTCATCTGCTCCATCCCCTCAGACGCTCCAACACTAAGCTCTTCAATAATCTTGATAAACCTCCAAAGACGCAGGACAATGATCAGCTCCGCGATCTCCTCGATGCCATCCCCATGCAACACCGGCATGACAACATCCACAGCAAAGCTAGCAACGATGACCGTGGCATCCAGCCAGTGAAACCACTCTCCAAAGAAGCTTTTGAAGCCGTGATTATCCAGCATAGCCAGTTAGCCAACGATCTATCAATATTCAAAGGAGGCGAGCCGAAAGTAATGAAATCACAAACTCACCCAGCTCCAAACGCCCAAATCATCCCCGCCAACTCAACCAAGAACAGCGAGCTGACCACCGTCCCGAACATGTGCAACCCCTCCCTCGTCTCCGCCACCCACTTTGCGCCCTCCTGCTTCAGGTCGCAGGCTATCAGGGCGACAAAGATGTCAGCCACGATGGACGCTACGTCCAATGCCACCAGGGCTAGGACGATGTAGTGTTTTGTTTTGGAGGAGAGGAACGTCCTTGCTTGTGCTCGGAGGTGGCGGTGGGACCGTGCCGATGATGGTGATGATTCGGAGAAGAGATCGTTCTGAGATGAGGAAGAGCTGATGGGCATGGGTAAATGGTGAGAGGAAGAACATGAACTTGAAATTCTTCCTCCGCCGGGTGTTGCTGCGAGTGCGCCGAGAGGATTTGGAGAGCCTGTGTCTGTCATTCTTTCTCGAGAAGTGTGAATGAGTCCGTTTGGGGCGACCTATGTCAGATGGATGGAATGTGGATGATTGTCAGTGTTGGAGGACGAAAGGGGAAAAACATCAAGGGTGAGATGGTGACAGTAGATGTTCGTTTGTGCATAGGTGGGTGGGTGTCGTCTCACGAGGCGTATCACATCTGCTGTAAAATTGGAGTGGCCTATGTGACGTCTTGGACGGCCGTGAAGGAGCAGCGAACTCAAGCGTTCCGGCGACCCGGAGGAGCAAAGAGGCAAGAACGATGATGGATTCGTGGAAGGCAGCATGGATCGATGGATTGGCCACAAATCCACGGCAAGAGCGTTTCCTAATGCTGGAGGTATGGATCAGACTGAAGTTAGGTGCAGGTAAGTAAGATTTGAAATTGAAGTGTGTCTGAGTAGGAACAACTACTTCTACAGAGGAAATATCTCCCTTCTACTTCTATTCCAACATGGAATTTAGTAGAGCAATACAAGCTTCCGGATGGAAAAGCGGATGGTTTCCTGCGCTTGTCATAGGAGCAAGACGTAGTTAATCGAACTTTGTTTGACGGAAGCACCCCTCAGGCAAATCTGAGATTTAATTTCACTTTGGCATCAGATAGGCCTTGAGCCTTTTGCCCCTTGAACTCAAGACGGGACTGAACGTCCAAACAAACCACGTTCGGATGACACTATGCAAATACGACTTTAAGCCAACCTCATGTGCTACAATGGACAAAAGGGGTATCATTAGATGCTTCAGTCGGCAACCCTCGAGACACCATTGCTTACAGTACTCCGCCGTTTGTGGCAAACTGCCATAGCTTCAATCCCATACACCTCGCTTCCAGCGCTAAGCGGAGCGATGAATCCAGGAAGTCCATCCATCTGATTATGATACACGAGTCCGCTCAGTACCTGCAAGCATATCCCGAGGCAGTTCCTATGTAATGGCTAGTAAAGGCGCCGAGAAATTCCATAAACACAAAACCATGCTGACCTTTCACCGTGCAAGTCTAACTCCAAAAACACCAATACAAGAGAACGAAAATCCCCAGCCAAACAGAAAGAGTACACTGGCACGTCTTTATGGTATAATGGTGTTCCAACGCCCTAGATGCAAATCGCTACCTCTCCATGAAAATGATTCCCTTCCCAGCCCAACCCGGATTCCTCCCAATGAATGCCATGATCCTCCGGTTACGCTAGCCCTTGACCGCAGAGAAAATGCAAATGTGTTGGTTGAATGTCCCCCGCCAAGATGAAGCCCAAGTTGTACTCCATGCCCATAATGTATCTCTGTCGTCAGGCATATCTGTCGTCTATCTTGCGAAGAAGGGGTTCCGCTTGTCGGTGTTTAGGTGTGGCGGCTCCTTTTCGAGTTCTGGTTGAAGGGATCCTTGTCATTGCCAGGCCCAAAGTTGTCGATTCGAAAGAATTCTGCAAGATCGACCACCTTTCGCTTTTGTCCTGCGCCACGGCCAAGTGTTCGTGTAGCAGATTGTCTGAGCGCGCGGTTTCTGTTGTTCCGCGAGCTTGTTGAGGTCGAAACGGAGCGATTCCTGGGGGCATCGGAAAGCGCCAGATTTTCCAGCTTCATCGCCTCATCGTGAGGAAAGGGGTGTGCTGATTGAAAGGTGAATGTTTCTTGCGTTGGGACCACAATCTGGAAGTCCTCTGGGTTGGAAGGCGGCTGCCGCTGCCGTTGCTGGTGCTCCTGCTGCGGCTGTTCGTGATCCTGTTGTTGTTCTTGTTGGGGAGGTTCGAAGACAGCGGGGGCAGGTGGCGAGTCTCTCATTTGATCCTCCTCTTGAATTGGATCTGAAGATTGCGCCTGGGGCGATAGTGCGGGCTCGATCTTGTCATCATCGTCGCTCTCTACCGTGGGGAGATCCCGACCGTCCAAGCGCTCCGTCGCCCAACTCCGAATTATCCATCCTTCGCCGTCACTCAAGCCCAACCTCCTCCTGTCGAGAAAGGCAAGAAGATCGTCGAGACAGTCTTGGTAGCCCTCGCTACGCGCCTTTGCGACGGCGGGACCGGTGGTTTTGTAGAGCTTAGTCACCGACAAAGCGGCTGCCTTGAAGGCTTCGAGAAGATCGTTGGAGTCGGCGCTCATTGCGGCGGACTGGTGAAAAAGTTGTATTGTGAAATAAACGCAGCGCTGTTTGCTTGTTGTAGGATGTTGCTTGTTGCGAAAGGGTGGTTAGGGTCGTTGTAGCCAAATGTGCGGTCTAGATAAACAAAGAAAGACAAAGCTCGCTGATGAGTCGGTGATGGTTTGTCAGGAGGAATGCAATGATGTCTTTCGGGGGCAGAGGTGGGTAGGGCCAGGAGGGGTTTTTGCTGGAGTATCGCATGTGGGCCAGTTCCGTTTGCTAGTGGATACGAAGCGAAGTGAGGGAGTTGTCTGGACCCTTTCGATTGGATGGAGTCGCTAATGTTTAAACAAGCACGTGTACACAGTACAGTCATTACTGCCCAAGCTTACAAGGTGCTAACAAAAGGTTCTGGACTGGAGAGGATGCAAGAATGGGCAATCCAAAGTTTCGAGTTGCAACCGTGCACTTCGGCGGTCGGACTTGAACTTGGTTTCCCAGACGTGGACTCGAGGTTGGTGGAACTTTCCAGTTTGGTGGATGAGCAAGACGAAATCGACCTAGGTCATTCCTGTCATTCTCAAGGTCTTGCACAGGCGGCATTCCAGTTCCTTCCAAGCACCGTGAACGTGAAGTGGAGTCAGCGTATCTGTTGCACCTTCAGGTCAAAGACCAAATGATGACCTGTGCACCTACCATCTGCACCATGCGCAACAGGTACAGTAATTCGATGTTTGACACTTGATGGTGTGGCGTCCAGTCGCCCAAAGACGGAGCAAGGCTAAAGTCATAGATAGCTACACTGTGGGGATCAGGCACTGGCACGGCAACGGGAAAGTTTGCAGGCAGGAGGTAAAGACTGAAAGTTCGGTCAGAACAGATTGAAATAAACTACAAATACATACGTACGGTGGTGCTTTGTTTGAACTGATCTAATGATACCTTAAGTGGAAGAAACAGGTGACGGGGAATGACAGTTAAGATTACCTCTTACCATGTAGCTCTTAAAGACGGCCACTGCCCCTGCTCGCTGTATGCTGTGCCTGAACTAGCCGACTCTAGTGCAGGCGGGAGTTAAGTTTCGGCCTCTGCGCAACCGCGGGCGACACCTTCGACTTATTAGATCCCGTCTGTGTACCTCTACAAACAAGAGCAACACATGGCAGGAACAAACCGAAAGGTTGTGCCTGCAACAGGTTCCGCAGCATAGGTWGAGGTTCCTGAACCTCTACCGTACGTCAGAGTGCCCCGAAAGCGTCTAGCGTGCGATCCAAACAGGGACCCGAGTTGCCCAACCGACCGGCAGGGTACCGGCTGGCAGACGCCAAAGGCTTGCGTCTCAGCTGCCCGGCAGTCGACTTGATCCCCTCCGTTATCTGGACCCTGTGATTGGCTGAATGAGACGCGGTTTCGCCCATTTGGGATCCTCGACTCTCGAGAAATTCCCACCCACGGCCATCTCGACCCTTCAACAAACAGCATTTCCAGACCGCGCTTCTTCTCGTCAACCTGCCAGTCAACCCCGAGGTCGCTGGCCATCACCAAACTCATTCCAGGAACGAGGGAATTTGCACGACTTGCGCTGCAACCGACATCACCCACTGAAGCGCGTTCCAGTCGCGTTTAAGTGGTTTTGGGCCGTCTAAGCCAGGGGCCTTCCAGTCTGGACTCCGGTTCACCTTCAACCGAACAAGCGGACGAACAACACGACACTGCACCAACCAAACAAACAAAAAAACCCCACCATCATGGCCCCACGTTCGCGACAGCCCGTCAACGACGACGACGCGTCAATGCCTGACGCCCCAGAGACTTCCAATGCTCCCGCATCAGAGATGGTATGAGGCCTACACTTTCAACGAATGCGCCTTTGCGCCAATACACTTTGCTTTTCGCGGCAGTGGAACTGACGTTTGACCGGGGCCGTACAGGAGGTCGACGAGACGCCCGATTACACCGACTCTGACACGAACCCAAATACTACCGAGAGCAGCGTCGCAGGCGAGCCAGTAGATGGGCGTAAGAAGCGATCTGAGGCCAACCAACTACGACGGAGCATTTTCGGCAAAAAGCATGACAGGCTAGGAGAGTCCAAGGTAAGCTGTTCCAACCGTACATCTCAGGCTGTCCTTGCGTCTCGAATCTTGGTCCTCCGTCGCAACTGCCCGGTGCACTCTTATTCGTGATCCTAACTCGGCTCCAGGAAGATGATTCGCTCCGAAGATTCCGCTACCTCCTCGGCCTGACCGACCTTTTCCGTCATTTCATCGAGACAAACCCGAACCCCAAGATCCGCGAGATTATGGCCGAAATTGATCGCCAAAATGCCGAGGACGCAAAGTCAAAGAAGGGCGCTGGTCGCCAAGGCGGTGCTACTAGTGAGAGGCGTCGTCGGACCGAAGCTGAGGAAGACGCCGAGTTGCTCAAGGACGAGAAGGTAGGAGGCTCCGCCGAAACCGTCTTCCGCGAGTCGCCTGCCTTTATTCAGGGCACCATGAGGGATTACCAGATTGCCGGTCTCAATTGGCTGATCTCCCTCCACGAAAACGGCATCTCGGGCATCCTGGCCGACGAAATGGGTCTCGGAAAGACACTACAGACCATCTCCTTCTTGGGTTATCTGCGGCACATCATGGATACTACCGGTCCCCATTTGGTCATTGTTCCCAAATCGACTCTGGACAACTGGAAGCGCGAGTTTGCCAAGTGGACACCAGAGGTGAACGTGCTGGTGCTACAGGGTGCCAAGGAGGAGCGTCAGCAGCTCATCCAAGACCGCCTTGTGGATGAGAACTTCGACGTTTGCATCACCAGTTACGAGATGATTCTCAGGGAGAAGGCTCACTTGAAGAAGTTTGCCTGGGAGTACATCATCATTGATGAGGCCCATCGTATCAAGAACGAAGAGTCTTCGCTGGCCCAAGTGATCAGAGTGTTCAACTCGAGAAATCGCCTCTTGATTACGGGTACTCCCCTGCAGAACAATCTGCACGAGCTCTGGGCTCTGCTCAACTTCTTGCTACCAGATGTCTTTGGAGATTCCGAGGCGTTTGACCAATGGTTCTCTGGTCAAGATAGGGATCAAGACACGGTTGTACAGCAGTTGCACCGTGTACTACGGCCCTTCTTGCTGCGCCGTGTCAAGAGTGATGTCGAGAAGAGCCTTCTGCCCAAGAAGGAGGTCAATGTTTACATTGGCATGTCGGAAATGCAGGTAAAATGGTATCAGAAGATTCTTGAAAAGGATATCGATGCTGTCAATGGAGCCGGTGGAAAACGCGAGTCCAAGACAAGGCTCTTGAACATTGTTATGCAGCTTCGTAAGTGCTGCAACCATCCTTACCTCTTCGAGGGAGCCGAGCCCGGTCCTCCCTATACCACAGATGAGCATCTCGTTTATAACGCGGGAAAGATGCTCGTACTTGACAAGCTGCTTAAACGACTGCAGAAGCAGGGCAGTCGCGTCCTCATTTTCTCTCAGATGAGCCGTCTGTTGGACATTCTCGAGGATTACTGCGTTTTCCGCCAATACAAGTACTGCCGTATTGATGGCGGCACTGCCCACGAAGATCGTATTGCGGCTATTGATGAGTACAACAAACCCGACTCGGACAAGTTTGTCTTCTTGTTGACAACAAGAGCCGGTGGTCTCGGCATTAACCTTACCTCTGCCGACATTGTCATCCTCTATGACAGCGACTGGAACCCGCAGGCCGATTTGCAGGCCATGGACCGCGCTCATCGTATTGGACAGACAAAGCAAGTGGTGGTTTATCGTTTCGTCACGGATAACGCCATCGAAGAAAAAGTCTTGGAACGTGCAGCCCAAAAACTGCGCCTCGATCAGCTGGTCATCCAGCAGGGTCGTGCTCAGATTGCCGCAAAGGCTGCTGCTAACAAGGATGAGCTGCTGTCCATGATCCAGCATGGTGCCGAGAAGGTCTTCCAGAGTAAGGGCGGTTTCGGGGCCTTGCCCGAGAATGGCGCTGAGTTGGCTGATGACGATATCGATGCTATTCTCGCAGCGGGTGAGAACCGAACCAAGGAGTTGAACGCCAAGTACGAAAAGCTTGGTCTCGATGACTTGCAAAAGTTCACCTCAGAATCAGCGTACGAGTGGAACGGAGAAGATTTCGCGGCTCGCAAGAAGGACATTGGCATCAACTGGATCAACCCGGCGAAGCGTGAACGCAAGGAGCAGATCTACTCTATTGATAAGTACTATAAGCAGGCCCTGCAGACCGGCGGAAGGACAGCCGAGACAAAGCCCAAGGCGCCGCGCGCTCCCAAGCAGGTACCTGTGCACGACTATCAGTTCTATCCCCTCCGACTCCGCGAATTGCAAGACAGGGAGACGGCATACTACCGCAAGGAGATCGGCTATAAAGTTCCCCTCCCTGACGGCGATGACGAGACCCTGGAAGCGCGCGAGGCCGAAAGAGCTCTGGATCAACAAGAGATCGATAACGCCACACCCTTGACAGAAGAGGAGCAAGCTGAGAAGCAAAAGCTCGCAGAGCAAGGCTTTGGTGACTGGAACAGGCGAGACTTCCAGCAGTTCATCAACGGCTCTGGCCGCTATGGCCGCAACGACTATGAAGGGATTGCGCAGGAAGTCGACAGCAAGACTCCTGCAGAGATCAAGGCTTATGCCAAGGTATTTTGGCAACGGTATACCGAGATCGCGGACTACAACAAATACCTCAAGGTCATTGAGGATGGTGAGGAACGTATGCGCAAGATTGAACATCAGCGCAAGATGTTGCGCAAGAAGATGAGCCAGTACCGCGTGCCATTGCAGCAACTGAAGATCAACTACACTGTCTCGACGACCAACAAGAAGGTCTACACGGAGGAGGAGGACAGATTCCTCCTGGTGATGCTGGACAAGTATGGCGTCGATTCGGAGGGCATCTACGAGAAGATCCGGGATGAGATCCGCGAGAGCCCTCTTTTCCGCTTCGATTGGTTCTTCCTCAGCCGTACTCCCATTGAGATCAGCCGTCGCTGCAACACTCTGCTGACGACGATCGTCAAGGAGTTTGAGGACGAGCCTAGCAACACCACCAAGGCTAAGGCGAACGGGGTCAATGGCAAGCTCAAGCGTGAAGCGAATGATGAAGACAATGACGAGGACAGCGTCTTGGGCCTGGCCCCTGCCAAGAAGAAGACCAAGGCCAATGGTGTCAAGGTAAACACTCTCCTGTGTTTCCCCCTTTGGAGATGTTCGTACTAACTTGTCCACCTAACAGAACAAAGCGCTAGACAATGTTAAGTCGGCGTCCGGTAGCAAAGCCACCTCGGCTGCCCCTTCGCGCGCGTCAAGCGTGGCGTCAACGGACTCGAAGGCGACAAAGGGCAAGGCCGCCCCCAAGGGAAAGAAGAAGTAGAGCGGTTGACGGCGGCTCAGGCGTGAGAGATAAGCTACGGCAAATGTACTGACTCGCCTTGCTATTTAAGGCTGTAGTTGCGTTTCATATGACTGGATGAAGGGGGGTGGATAGTTCTCTTGAAAAAGGCCAGTCTAGAGGGTTAATGCAGTGGGTTCGCGGCGTTTTCGTTGTGTCCTGTTCATGTTGCGGTCTCGGTGATGGATAGTTTACCTACCATAGTTTAGCGAGGATATCTCTGCCTACATAAGGAATAAAAAGCATAAAAGTTTCGTTCAGAAGCAGTTCTCTTGAAGATGCACGGGCGTGGTGTGTGCAGTCTTGTACTTTCTTTACCCCTGTCTTTTTGTTTCCACTTGTTTAGGTTGCTTAAATGCAGCACATCGGAGTGAGAAAACAATTTGAGACCGAATCTAGACCTCTACTTATTACGTCAAATCTGATATCACATGAACAAGTCCGCGCGAGACAAGCAGAAGAACGACCAAATCCAAATACAGCAAATGACTCGCCCGTGCTTCAAGAGAGGCAGGCTCGCTTTCA
This sequence comes from Neurospora pannonica FGSC 7221, assembly GCA_009805235.1. Classification (NCBI taxonomy): domain Eukaryota; kingdom Fungi; phylum Ascomycota; class Sordariomycetes; order Sordariales; family Sordariaceae; genus Neurospora; species Neurospora pannonica. Next base: position 12,810 of record RANY01000504.1, on the reverse strand, counting down.
AAGTGTTTAAGGGTTCCTTTCGCTAAAAGGTAAAAGTATCCCCTATCCACGCGATTCATTCGTTCGTTCGTCTGCTTCACATCGAACCACACCGCCTGATCGCTCCAATTTTGCTCTTTTTCACTTTTTTCACCACTTTCTGGGTGGAACCGCCCAAGTTCTCAGATTAGTTTGCCTGAAAAAAACGCCGTTTGTTGAAATGCCCATTTCCCCCAAATAGTTGGATCCCTGGACGCGCGATGTAAAAGAACCCGTTTGCTCATTTCTTTCCTCCGACAAGAGAAGAAATCCTGAACTCAACAACACAACACACATATTCGTTCCGCGATCCGCGATCCGCGATCCGCCCCTTTCTTCCGCTCCTTCTCGAACCCTGCTTGCTGAAACCCCGGAAGTCGATCGAATGTCGATTGGTTGGAATCCGCTTAGGCAGAAATGGTCTGCTGCTGTTGTTGCTGGTTGAGCTTGTTTTGCCTCTCCCTCTCGACCTCGTACATAAAGTCGTAGTAACCCTTGTCGAAGTGATGGATACGGACGTAACCGTCCTCACCACCGCTGGCGTAGCTCTTGCCGGTCGGGTCGGCGGCGACCGTGTTGAGGGGACCGAAGTGACCGCGCACGCGACCAATCTCGCTCTCGAAGATCTTGTGGTAGAAACGCGCCTCGAATTTACCCTGGCGCGCAGAGGTGGTGGTGACATCCATGGCGGCTTGACCACCACCGAGAATGACGAAGTCCTTCTTGCGAGTGATGGTAGCGCTGTTAAGAGGGGTGTCGGCGGGGTAGGTCTTGAGGACCTCGAGGTCCTTGGCTGTGATGAGCTGTGGAAATAAACGAGGTTAGCATGGGGTTATCCCCTGTATAGTATTGTTGCCGGTTTAAAGGACCCTTTGCAGAAAAAAGGGGGTAGTTGTGGAGCCATATGACATACCTTGGAGGTCTTGTCCTTGGAGGCGGTGATGAAGTATGTGCGGTCGTGCGACCACTGGAGATCGGTGATGGGCTGGTTGAGCTCGTGGATGGGGATGTTGTAGAGGAGGTCGCCGTTCTTGCCGTCGAACTGGGAGACGGAACCGTCCTCGTGGCCGGCAATGATGTACTTGCTGAGGTAACTCCAACCGGCGACGGTGGCCTTGCTATCCTCGCAAACAATAGTCATGGCCTTCTCATCGCTCTGCTCGGCGTCAACGTCGAGCTTGATGTCGAGGACGACGATAGTACCGAGATGACCCATACGCTTCTCCGTCACACCCAAAAGCTTGCTGCCATCCTCGCTGAACTCAACGCGCTTGACGGCGGTAGGGAAGTCCCATGTCTTGAGAAGTCTGCCGGTCTTGATCTCCCAGAGGCGGATGGTGTTGTCGGCGGAACCGGAGGCGAGGATGGTGGATGTGGGGTCGACGTCGATGGTCCAGATGGCACCCTGGTGGCCGTGGTATGTACCGAGACGCTCGCCGTTGTGCGCGAACCAAGCGCAAATCTGCTGGTCCTTGGAAACTGAGAAGAGCAAATCACCGTCGCGGTTGTACCTGTAGGGCGGAAAGGGTTGATGTTAGAGGCTGTGTGTCTGTATGCCCGGCATGGCAAAGCCAAAACACCAAGAGGGGTTGGGTCGGGGCGGGTATAGTATGCGATGATGCGGAGGGAAGACGAACTTGATCTGGGTGAGGGCACGCTCGTGGCCCGAAAGAAGAATGGGCCTCATCTTGACTGGGGGGTATTAAATGTGACGAGGCGTTGGACGGCGGTATGGAAGTATAGTTGTCGTCGGAGGGGACCGAGTGGGTTCGTCGTCGAGAAATATCGCGGGGGGGTTGGATGGGGGACGGGTTGGACGACTTGGGAGGTGGGTGGATTAGTGTCTTTGTAGATGCGGTCGTCGTCGTCGGATCGGTCTTGGTGGTTTCTTTCTTTGGGTGGATTTCCACTCCCAGTAATTTTTCCGCAGATTGTGCGCGATAGGCTGGCTGGCTCCTGACGGCCGCGGGGCGAACCAACACCTATCCCTGCAAATGCCAAGCTGCCCCTCTCCAGTCCCTCGTCCCAGCCTTGTGCCATTGGAGCTGGTTTCGGACTCTGCCACCTCGCTCAGCGCTTGGCAGCCTGCCGGCCACTGATAAGAAGGTGTGGCTCAGCCAGTGACTCAGATTTTAAGAGTCACGCAAGCCACCAGCTTGAAACACGGGCAGGACAGTGCGAGCACATCCGAGCTGTTACATGAGTGCAGCAAGCCGAGAGCTCCAAGAGCATGGATGCAACATCTGGACATTTGGGATTTTGTATCCCGCAACTGCAGTTATATGGATGCATTTGTAGGAATCGCATCGAGGAGGAACGGTTCGCCAACTCTCCGAGAGCGGTTGAGGAAAATGGAGGCTTTTCTGCCGCAACATATTGGGATCATTCCAAAAATGCAGTGTATGACTGTCTTGGGCTTGGAGTATGCTTTTCTGGTTGGATTCATATATCGTTGTCACATATTATTTTCTGCGGCACAAATGCCCCCGGGACACACACACACACACACACACACAGCATCGGTGACTCCTCGAGAACGGCAAAGAAAAAATCACAAATCACGAAACCTCTATTTCGGCCAACAAGCAGGCGATCATTGGACACTCGACATCGATCCCCCGTCGTCTAGGAACCCATTGTGACTCGTCTGTGCGGCGCAGAAAACCCCTGGATCCCGAATCCGTCTGGCCCCACCCCGTCGTGGAGGTGCCGAGAGCTTCCTTGGCCGGGCGGAAGCCTCGAGTTTCTGAACTTCCCCTACCCGGAGCTTGCGTCCGCTGTTGTTCAGTTGTGGTGTTGTACAGCACGCACGGGTGTGTCCTTACACTTACACGGCAGAAAGACCACCCTTCCTCTGGCTCTACCAGTCTGCCCAGGTAGGTAGGTACCTTGTCAGCCATGGCCATCTCCAGCCTCATCCAGAGGGCGTCTTCCACGTCAAGGAAGTCGCGTCGAGCTCGAAACTGTCTCGATGGTTCAAAACAAGGCGTTTCACTGCCAGCACCCCACATATCCCTGTCCGCACCCGGGTCGCTGAGCACACGGCGGATTCAAGACGTGCTCGAAAGATGGACATTGCCGTGGGGGGGTCCGGAATCCGACTCTCGGAGCTCTACCTCGGCTTTCGCCGCTAACTTCTCCGCCGCCCCGCGATCCACCTGCAGCCGCCCCAGGAACTCCCGTAATTGGCGCCTATCTCCAGTGACGGGGCCTACGGGGCTTACGGGGTCATCGCTTCTGCTGTCACCGTCACCCGCTTTTGCTACCCCCAGGGCAGCTGCTAGCTATTTTGGAGCTAATGCGCTGTTCTCCCCCTCATCTTCAATTTTGCCCGACACTTTACCCTTTCCACCATCTTCCTCCTCCTACTTCTCTCGCATTCAGGGTCCTGTCTCTCGATACGCTGCTGCTTTTGGCCATCCGGGCAGCTCCATCAGGACATATTCCACTTTAGCTTCTCCCAGAGCCGCAACCAGGGAAGCCGCAATGGCCTCCAAGATCGACGGCACCGCGCTGGCCAAGCGCATCCGCGAGGGTCTTCGCGCTACCATTGAGGAGACCAAGAAGACCAATCCGCGCTTCCGCCCCTGTCTCAAGATCATTCAAGGTGCGTTTGTCTATGCTGTGTGCTGTATGCTGTGTGCTTTTGCAGATGAAACCCAGTGGCTAACCAGTTGAATATGCAGTTGGTGATCGATCCGATTCCTGTACGTTGGAGCTGCACCACTCACCACTTTACCCCGCCATCGCAGAAATATTTCCGTGCCTCGCATTGTCCCTTGGGCCGTTGCTGACCGTCTGTCCGCCATGCAGCTACCTATGTGCGCATGAAGTTGAAGGCTGCTGAGGAGGTACGTACAAGCTCTGGGAATTCCTATCCTACATCAGACAGACGAATTGGCAGGCAGGCTGACATGTGAATCCAATTACAGTGCGGTATCGAGGCCGAGTTGATCAAGTTCGACGAGAATGCCACCGAGGCCGAGCTTGTTGCCAAGGTAGTCCAGCTCAACAACGACTCGACCGTCCATGGCATGCTCGTCCAGCTGCCCCTCCCCAAGCACATCTCCGAGTATGCCGTCACTTCGGCCGTTGCCAACGAGAAGGATGTCGACGGTTTCGGCACCCTCAACATCGGCGAGCTTGCCAAGCGCGGCGGCCACCCCCATTTCATCCCCTGCACTCCCAAGGGTGTCATGGCCCTTCTCGCCGAGGCTGGTGTTGAGCTCAAGGGAAAGAACGCTGTTGTCCTCGGTCGTAGTGATATCGTGGGCAGCCCCGTCAGCTACCTCCTCAAGAACGCCGACGCTACCGTCACCGTCTGCCACTCCAAGACGGCCCATCTCCAGCAGTACCTCAAGGAGGCCGACGTTGTTGTTGCCGCCATTGGCCAGCCTAACTTTGTCAAGGGCGAGTGGCTCAAGAAGGGTGCCGTTGTCATTGATGTTGGTACCAACTACGTTCCCGACGACACCAAGAAGTCTGGCGTCCGCCTGGTCGGTGACGTCGAGTTCGAGTCGGCCTCCCAGGTCGCTTCCGCCATTACTCCTGTTCCCGGCGGTGTTGGTCCCATGACCGTCGCCATGCTTTTGCAGAATGTCGTTGACGCCACTACTTTCTACTTCGAGAACCAGAAGAAGAGAGGATCCATTCCCCTCCCCCTGAAGCTGGAGGAGCCCGTTCCTTCCGATATCGATATTTCCAGGGCCCAGGCTCCCAAGCCCATCACCCAGATTGCCACCGAGATTGGTCTTGCGCCCTCCGAGCTCGAGCCTTATGGCGCTTACAAGGCCAAGGTTGACCTCAGCATCCTCAAGCGTCTTGAGCATCGCCGTAACGGTCGCTATGTCGTTGTTACTGGTATCACTCCCACTCCTCTCGGCGAGGGCAAGTCCACCACCACTATGGGCCTGGCCCAGGCTCTTGGTTCTCACGTTGGCCGTTTGACTTTTGCCAACGTCCGCCAGCCCAGCCAGGGTCCCACGTTCGGTATCAAGGGCGGTGCTGCTGGTGGTGGTTACAGCCAGGTCATCCCCATGGATGAGTTCAACCTTCACTTGACCGGTGATATCCATGCCATCACCGCCGCCAACAACCTTCTCGCTGCCGCTATCGATACCCGCATGTTCCATGAGAACACCCAGAAGGACGGTCCTCTTTACAGACGTCTAGTCCCTGCCAAGAACGGAAAGAGGGAGTTCCCTCCCATCATGTTCCGCCGCTTGAAGAAGCTTGGCATTGAGAAGACCAACCCCGATGATCTCACCGAGGAGGAGATTAGCCGCTTTGCTCGTCTCGATATTGACCCCGAGACCATTACCTGGAGACGTGTTCTGGATGTGAACGACCGTCATCTGCGTGGCATTGTTATCGGAAATGCTCCCACCGAGAAGGGCCACAAGCGTGACACTGGCTTCGACATTTCTGTTGCCAGTGAATGCATGGCTATTCTGGCCCTCAGCACTAGCCTTGCTGACATGCGTGAGCGTCTCGGCAGAATGGTTGTTGCCAGCTCCAAGAGCGGCGACCCCGTCACTGCTGATGACCTTGGTGTTGGCGGTGCCCTGACTGTCTTGATGAGGGATGCCATCAAGCCCAACCTCATGCAGACCTTGGAGGGTACTCCGGTCTTCGTTCACGCCGGTCCCTTCGCCAACATTAGCATTGGTAACAGCTCGATCCTGGCCGACAAGATGGCCCTCAAGCTTGCCGGTACGGAGCCCGATGAGGATTACGCTACCAAGTCTGGCTTTGTCGTTACTGAAGCCGGTTTCGACTTCACCATGGGTGGCGAGCGATTCTTCAACATCAAGTGCCGTACCTCCGGCCTCATGCCTGACGTTGTTGTTGTTGTCGCTACTGTCCGTGCCCTCAAGGTTCACGGTGGTGGTCCCCCGATCTCGCCCGGTGCGCCGCTCAACCCTGTGTACAAGGAGGAGAACGTTGAGATTCTGCGCGCTGGCTGCGTCAACCTGGCCAAGCACATCCAGAATGCCCGCTCGTATGGTGTCCCTGTCGTCGTTGCCATCAACAAGTTCTCGACCGATACCCAGGCCGAGATTGATGTTGTTCGCGAGGAGGCCATCAAGGCCGGTGCCGAGGACGCCGTGCTCGCCAACCATTGGGCCGAGGGTGGCAAGGGTGCTGTTGACCTCGCTAAGGCCGTCATTGCTGCTAGCGAGAAGTCCAACCCTGAGACTCAAAAGCTTCTCTATGAGGTTGAGGGCAACACCGTCCAGGAGCGTATCGAGAAGATCGCCCGTGAAATGTACGGTGCCGCCAACGTCGAGTTTAGCGAGCTCGCCCAGAAGAAGGTCGATACCTATACTCGCCAGGGCTTCGGCAACCTGCCCATCTGCATTGCCAAGACCCAGTACTCGCTCAGCCATGACCCCGAGCTTAAGGGTGCCCCCACCGGCTTCACCGTCCCCATCAGAGATGTCCGTATGGCCGCTGGCGCCGGCTATCTCTACGCTCTGGCTGCCGATATCCAGACTATTCCTGGTCTGCCTACGGCTCCTGGTTACTTCAATGTGGACGTTGATACCGAGACTGGTGAGATTCACGGTCTGTTCTAGATGCGTTAAGTTTAGTTGAAAGCCATTTGTTTTTGCCTTGCAAATCTTTCTTGTTCGGTTCGCTCTAGATTTATTTATCTTTGCCTTGGTATATAAGTTTGGTGTTGCGGTTTGGGTATATAATGCATTCATGATCAACTCAAGGGTGCGCGGTAGAGCCGGTTTTGGTGTATGTGTACGCCGGTAGTCTCTGTTCTTGTCTTTTAACAACACACACGGAATGGCGGCGCTACGGTTTACGGATTCAAAAAGAAAAAGGGGCGAGCCAAATTTGGGGGCGTCGTCATGTGCATATGATATCATGTTTCGTTTTCCATAGATTTTATACATGAAATAAGAGGCCAAGTTGAAGTCATAGCTTTGAACCATTCTCCGATGAATGATATTTGACCCTGTCAACTTTTCACGACCTCCCTTTTGAGCAATGTATCCTGGACATCTGTCTCCCCTTGAATTTTCCTGTCCGTATTTCATTCTCGTCTAGTTGGTCATGTATCCACATTGCTGTTGGTCATTTCTCCAAATTGTTCTCGATGAGTTCTTGTAAACCCTCTAGGGTTAGTTTGTCTTCTCTTCTAATTCGACGCCTGTGAAGTCTGTCCCATGTGTTGTTAGTGCGCTCGAAGGGAAAAGGGGAAATCAACTGGTAATGGAATAGGTAAGGACAGGTACAAGGAAAACAATGTCTAGGTGGAGGCAATGAGAGAGAATATCGATATGCTGAAGGATACCATGGAAGTTTTGTTTGAGCGGATGAGTAGATATATAACAGACAGGAATCGGAGATAGAGTAGCAAACGGAGAACAATTATCTTTAAGATCCTGAGAGAATAACAATACAGTAATAGTGATATATGAAACATTTGACATAATTTCCAGAGATATTAATTATTTGTTTGGGAGCTCCCATCTTCGATCATCCATCCATGGAGAAAACCAAGGTCTGAAAATGTGCTGAGGTCGCTTAGGTTGTTTATTTTTGCTGGGTTGAAAAAAAGAGTATGCGGTAAACGACGTGATGTGATCCCAAAATTGTTGCTGAGCGCGAGCCATTGAAATGGCTGGCGGATGAAGAAAATGAATGAAGAAAGTGAACGGTTGGGAAAAGCAAACGAATGATAAAAGCCATAAAGAGGTCGTAACGAAAGGAATTGAAGGTCGTAGAAAAGGAATGGAAGGGCGTGACGTCGTAAAATGAGTGTGTAGGTAGGTCATCCAGAAAAGCATAAAAAGGTCGCGTGTCGTGCCCCGTGAAAGTCGTATGAAGTCGTATAGTAGTATACCGCCGTTCCAAACAGCTTTGCCGCCCAATCCAAATGAAAGTTTTTTTTTCCCTCCTCCTTGCTTTCCCCGTCCCGAAGTGAGTGTTGTGCCAAACCCCCAAAAAGAAATAAACAAGACCAAACCCAGCACCTATTACCGCTCCCAGAAACATGACCCATTATTAACTCCGGCTCGCCCCATTACACTTCCCTATTGTTCCCGAATATGGTCTATCATAGTCTTTCGTATATGCGTGTGTATCCTGACAACCTCCTTTTCATAAGAACCATTAACATTAAAACCAAGGTTTATCGTTCCTTTCCCCGTCTTCCTCTAGCCTCCTGAGCACCCCGACAGCTTCAACATAAAGTCTATTCTTTCCCCCAATGCAGTCACTCTCCAGTCGACGGCGCACCAGGGAGACAACGCTCATCGACTCACGACGGCCCCTCGCCCGGATGATATCTTCCTCGGTGACGTTGTCCGCAGCCAGCATGCGCAACCAAGTCATAGCATGCTGATCGGCTGCCGCCGAGCTTCCGTGCCTTGAGGTAGGACTAGCCCTGCTATTGCCCGTACGCTGACGCTTAGCCGAATGGTGCTGCTGCTGCTGAACGTCTGTGGCAACGGTGATCGTAGAGCCAATCGCAGGGACCGACCGGGCTTTGTGGCCGAAAGCCCAGAATATCAAGGCACAGACGTACAGAGCCCAGTAGTCGGAGATGTCCTTTCCCCAGAGTGATGATCGGTCTTCTGTTGCCACACCTTCGACTGGCGCATACCGGGAGACACCAGGAGAAACGGCACTCAGGAACTGCACAATCGAGCGGGCGGCATACATGGTTGCCTTGACCACACTAAGATCGGCCATATCGGTAGGTACGTTGGTACTACCGCCTTGACGATAGTAATGGTTCTCTGCCCAGGCTTTCAGGCGCCTTAGGTGAATGGAAAATGCTGCGGCTGGCAAGACTTTTTTGGTGAACAACCACGACTCGCCGCTGACGGCAAGAAGATCGCGAAGCGGGGTATGATGCAGTGCGAGGTAGGTATTGGCGATAGGACAACCGGGGAAAAGGCTGCTAAGACGTGTCTCTACGTCAAGCGAACCGCGAGTTCTTGAATGTGGGGGTTGCAAGAAGTCGGGCTGGAAGCAAGGTGATTCCTGCTGAACAGGGCTGAACTGGCTATTCATGTAATGCAACTGGGGATCGACTTCGCTCATTGAGGACTTTCGAGCCGAGGCAGATGGTGCGGTCAAGCCCTGCCTGCATGGGATTCGCAGATATTCAGCCACAAGAATGATCATCCGATCGATGCTCATCTGTCTTGAAACGAAATCGGGTGTAATAGTCTCTGGCGAGGGTATAAAAACTGGGACGCCAGCCGAAGGGTCTTCCGCAAGGATCTTCGCCCATGAAGCTGCTGAAGAAGGCTCCCAAAGCCTCAAGCTGGAGCCCATAAGAGGGATGGGTGGGCGTGTCAGTTCCGAGTCCACTGAGGGCTGGCCTGCTTGCGGCTGCTGCTGATAAATAGCGGCGTGTCCATCGAGGAAAAAGCATGCTGCCAAGAGACGGCGACGTGCCTCTGCATCGACCCAGTTGTTCCAGGAGGCGTAGATCGATAATTGTTGATCCGAAGGAGAGGCAGTATAATCGAGCATAGTTGGGTGATGGTATAAGACCTGTGGGTTGAAAGCACCCTGTAAGTACGTCTGTTCGCTGACCTCAAGCTGAGGCTGAGAAGGAAGAGAAAAAGTCGGGGAGTGATGATCTGATGTGAAATGAGACGACCAAAACCTTCTCTTCCGAGACGGCTGGGCAGGCGTAAGAGGAGAAGAGAGATTATTAAGATTATTATTATAAGAAGAGGTGAAAGGCGGAGAAACAATGCCAAGAGGAGAGGAGGTTGAAGATGAATAAGACGATGGAAAATTGCCGATGTGGGGAGGGTTAAGAGAACTGAGGTGTCGCAGTGCAATGGAGGACATCATGTTTGAGGTGGCTGCGGTGGAAAAAGAAGAGCAGTCCGAAGTGGCAGATAATGAACCAGGGGACCAGGCGCTGGGATCAACGGCCCATGACCCTTGAATGCTTTCGGGAGTTGAGAACGACGACACAGTAAGGAACTGTGAAGCACTCACCCTCTTGTAGAGTTCCTCAAACAACCTCGAGGGTCGTATAACGGCATTCTGTCCACGGAATCGGGCGAAGTATTCGCAGAGAAAAACCGCCTGCATGACTTGGATATTCCACTGAAGTATCTATATTGACTCTAGCGTCAGTGAACAAACTTTAAGCGGCGAAGACTATGCTTGAAACTAGAAGGGATCCAAGGTGGCCGACTCACTTTCTTTACCGACCTCCAAGCAAAATCATGCATCTGGCTGCCCTTGACACGATCTTCTTCGTCATCGAGAAGCTGAGTCGCCACCGCAGCCATAGCATACCGCAGCACCTCTTCAGGCGCGTTTTCGAAAGAAGCTCGATGAACTATTGGGAGCACGGGGTGAACTCTCTCCCAGTACACCGCAAGATACCGCGGAATAGTGTCGTGGAGTGGATTCATTAGTGACATAGAGAGAGTGGCCCCGGGGAACCCACACCCATTACTTATCGGCAAACCCAATGTAATCAAGTTTCTGTTCTCATAACCAACACTGTCGTTGCTGTAGCTGGGATCGACACTACCCTCAAGCCCAGCTGTCATAGCATCAAACATGCCGATGTCCTCCAAAGGGAATGGGGCACCCGGCATACCATACGAGGAGTCCAACAACGCATCTTTCTGGATCCGGGTGTCTAATCGAGGTCGAAGAGCGGTGGCAGGTAATACTAAAGTTTGTGTGTGAGAAGGCGTGTTCAAAGGCGGGGTTGAACTACGAACAGATGAAAACGAACCACCACGCTGGTGCTGGTAGTAAGAGCCTCGCGAGGTGCTCGCTCCAAGACCTGCTCTAGGAGGCACGATGACATGATCGTAGGGCCGCGGCTGTGAGCCGGAACTGTAAGACGGCGAGGTTGCTAAACGGCGCGTGAAAATATTTCCCGGTTGGATTTGATCCACAGCGTTGGAACTCGGCGGGTATGGTTGCGGAAGGTTCGGAAAAGGAGTCACCACTGGACCTGTCCATATCTCCGTACCAGATACTGGAGTTGTTGAATAGCTTGAGGTGGTCGTTGTCGAAGGAGAATGACGCCAGGAGTCTGAGGTAGGTACGTCCGTAATGGGTATTTCCACTCTTGGCTGTAGCGGCAGTGTCCTAGGTGGTTGAGGAGGCCAATTGATGTCCGGGGACGATACAGCCGGGTTGTATTGAAGCCCAGGGGGGTAGTGATACGGATCTTGGGCTCCGGCATAACCTGGCTCTGGCTGCATTCCTGGTACTGTATCATTGGGTAGTACCTTTCCGCGAGGAGCGGAAGAGCCTGGTGATAGCCCGCCAGATGGTCTTTGGCCCGACCGTGATGGTACAAATCCGATCGGCGGAGAGGGTGGACCAGGATTGTCACGCTCGCCGTCTCCTGGTACAGTTTGAGGCACTTTATCGCCTTCTTGCTCGCTACGAGCAACATTAGTACAAATTACGGCTGCATACCAGTTCCCAGGTCAGTACTTACTGTCTCTGCTGATGTCGAGCCAGCAAGTCCGGCCGATGGAACGCCTTATCACAGTTGGGATATGGGCAACGGTACTCTGGGGGCCCATGACCAAGTTGATGACGCCTCAGATGCTCTGCCCTCGTAAACGTCTGTTCGATAGTGTTAGCAGAAATAGCAATATTTAATGCGCATATGAAGTTTTCTTGCCTTTGGTGGCCTACAGATGTCGCAAACATGAACCGGTATGCCTTTCTTTGCTCTGCTCACCCGGCCGGTGATGGGCGTGAGCCTCATGGGAAGCTCGGGAGTATGGGGTTGTGAGGGCATTGGCCTCATTGGCGTGTTCGACTGGTGGTAGTTGCCTCCCATTGATGATGTTGAGGCAGATCCATACCCCGTATGATCCGCCGAGTCATTGCTCGCTGTGCTACGACGACGCATCGTGGACCTGGTATGAACAGCTAGTGGAATCGAAGATGCAGCAGGGTTGACGTCTTTGAATCCCCAGCTAGTGCCTTGGTTCTTGTTCTGAGAAGAGGCAACAGCTAGGCTGATATCTTGAGGTTGGATGGATGGTCCCGAGCTATTGTCATATCTCGGGAGCGTGATAGGTGGTAACGTTGTCGGTGGTAGTGGTGGTAATTGAGTATGGGGAGGTGGTCCATGGGGATGGCCCGTGTTGACTGGATGGTCCGAGGCGACGTCCTTTTTATTGATGTGACGAGACTCAGTATGGTCGTCGTTGACATCCATTATGAACTTGAGGCTAGCCATTGTGGGCGGCAATCTCAAATTTGGAAGTCAGATACCAAGTTAGTAATACACAGCCCGGTTTGAGTGTCCGGGTTGAATATCCGCAAGAGCAGAGGTAGCAGTCAAAGAGGGAACAGAGGAAACGTCAAGTCAGATCTGGTAGGGCAGTACGTAGTACGTACAAGCGCGGCTGCAGCTCGCGCGAGGAGGAAACTTGATGGGTAGTATGTACGTGGGTAAGAGTGCAAAGACAGGAAACAAGCCCTCAGCCTTCCTCCGAGTAGAGAAGGGTCGCGTCGTTAGGCGATCCGAGTGGAGACATGTCGAGAGGTTGCGTACTAGGTACGGGCTCGCGGCACGCTGGAGGCACTGCTATATCGAAATGGTCTTTGCACCGTACTGTGTAGACTTGGTTAGACTTGTACTGCGGCAGAGTAGCAACAGAGAGTTGCGTGAGTAAGAGACATACGTGAAGGCTAGAGTGTGTGGTAGTAACGAAAATGATGGGATACAAGGGAAAAATCCATTGGTACCGTCTTGGCCTACCTCGCAGAGGCTTGGTACCCGTTTGGGAGAGGCTGTTGCTGCGGCCAGGG
>RANY01000503.1:0-25653 GCA_009805235.1 Neurospora pannonica FGSC 7221 | reverse complement strand
TGGATGGCCATGCTGCCGAGACCGCCGCCGGCGCCGACGATGGCGACCCACTGGCCGGGACGAGCACCGGACTCCTTGAGGCCCTTGTAGACGGTGATGCCGGCGCAGAGGACGGGCGCGATGGCCTCGAGGTCGCACTCCTTGGGGATCTTGGCGACGTGGGCGGCCTTGGCGATGGCGTACTGCTGGAAGGAACCGTCGACGGTGTAGCCGGACAGGAGGGCGTGGGGGCATAGGGGCTCGTCGGCCTGCATGCAGAAGGAGCAGGCCAGGCAGGAGCCGTTGAGCCACTTGATACCGGCGTAGTCGCCGACCTCAACCTCGGTGACAAGCTCACCCTTGGCTACGACGACACCAGAACCTTCGTGGCCGCCGACGAGGGGAAGCTTGGTATCGAGGGGCCAGTCACCCTTCATGGCATGGAGATCGGTATGGCAGACGCCAGAGTACTTGACGTTGATGAGGACCTCATCGGGGCCGGGCTTCTGGACGGGGATCTGCTTGAAGACGACGGCTAGAAGAAGGGTCAGGTTAGTACTTGCTTCAAGGGCTAATGACAAAGGGCATTAGACTTACGACCGCCCTTCTTCTCGACCACCTGGGCCCATTGCTGTTCTGGGATCTCGAACTGGGTCATTGTGAAGGTGTGTGGTTGTTGTCTTTGGTGTAGGAAGTTGATGAAAGTGAAAGTAAACACAGTAGTATTTTTCTATAAGAGACTCAGGAAGCTCTTTGTATAGGATGGAAGTCTATGAGGAATAGCAAAGTGGTGCAAGCCTGGGAATAGCTGCGGCAGCCATGACCTCTTATACTCTTTCAGTTTCCCATCGCCCCTCACTGATAAGGGGATAGCAACAGGCCCGATCGATCGGCAACCGTTGGCAAGAGGGGGAGGCAATGGATGACCCAAAGCAAGGCAGGCAGGCATCATGGTGAACAGCGAACCAAAGAAACACGAGACCGCAAGGTATGACTACAGGAAGAGGGGAGACCGAGATCTGCACGTCTCTACAGACTCGGCGAGGGTAGTGGTGGCTCGGTGGGAAGACTTGTCGGACGTCTGGCGATGCAGGGGCCGAGACTCTCTACTGGAGGGGCTCTTGAAGTTGTAGTCTTGTGTAGATAGACGAGGGAAAACGTATGATTCTGACGGGCGAGGGGTACGTAGAGAGACGTAGAGGATGTGACGGTACGGGAAGCTCCCACTGGCCAATTTCCATTGTCTGCACTTGCAGAAGGAACGCTGTGATCCTCTTTCCATCAGCCCGGTAGGCACCCCCTCGAAGCCATCCTGATCCATGGGAGAGGCTTCAAGTTGCTGCATCCGGCCGGCTCAAGGTTTCCGAAACTTGTCCGCGGTTTGGGGGTTTTTGGAGAGACATTGAGAGAAAAGAGAGGATCTCTCCGCTTCTGTCAATTATACAGGTCCGATCTAAATGCGGGGGATTTGCACTTTGAACCAACAGTTCGAAGCAGGCAAGGTCACAAGCTCTTGTTGGATGAAACTGTTCATGCAAGAAGCTATTGCTGTCTTCGACGTCGATCCGCAAAAGAGGAGAAAAGCTGAGAAGGATTGGGAAATCATCGGCTCTTGGCGCAGGTCAAGCGCGGTCGTCCCAACTTGTCATGATGTGATGACGAACGAGATGGATGGAGGTTGGGATGAGAGCTTCGTTGTGCAGTGTCAGTTGTGAAGTGCCAAAGTCAAAAGGAGTGACATGAGTGATGACGGATGTTCCCAAGTGGGGCAAAGAACAGCGCTAGCTTCTTAGGGCAGCCCTATCCAGCCTCAGCGGAGCCAGGACAGTGTCGCCTTCGTTTATCATGAAGCGCCACATTGAAACGGCCCTTTTCCCGCTCATCATGTCAACAATGTCGTGGTGAAGCACCTGAGGTTCTGATCCCATCTCGTGGTTTGTGAGAAGCTTTTTCCAGTTATTATGGAGCGGCCGAAATCTCACCGTCTCTTCTTATCTTTGAGAACACATCTCCATGAAATCTCCGTCTTCCGATCAACTTCAACGTTAGGTACTTCACTCTTCTCGCAGAACTGAACGCCCGGCACCTTAAGCCGAGTACAGTCTCGAATACGGTGTTTAAAGTCGGTGACAGCGCGCGGGCCCGATCCGAGACCCCGCCGTGGTGTTCCACCCCCAGACTTTCTGTTCTATAAACGACTTTCCGCTCCACCGAAGCCACTGTCTCAAACCCACCACCACACGCTAAAGCCTTGTGCTACTACTCCTCCTCGAAGCTCTCGTGGGAGTCGTGGCTCTCCTCTTCCCCCGCGTCTTTGTCAACAATGGTTGGGTTGGGGGTAATAGTAAGGATCAGTCATAGTTCCAACAGACATGAAGAAAAGCAAAGTCAACTTCCGCTCGAGCGAAGAAGCATCAAAACGGCACATCCACCTAGCCGGTGCAGTGACGAGGAGGCTTGTAAGCCACCAAAGGGGGGGTCTGGAACCCCTTTGACACAGGACTACCCGTAGACCTATCCACGAGTAAACTGCCTTTGGGGCCTGATCGGCTGACGTGCCCGTACCTCAAATATCGTACCTCAAATTGACTTTCATACCCTACTATGTAGAGTGCCAATTGCAGGGGGTTGGCGCTCGTACCTAAATTTTGGTATGTAGAACCACTGAAACCCTCCTAACCCTAATAGGTTTAATCTATTAGAAGTCGACTAGGGTAGTTCAAATTACCGTTATAGACCTATACTACTATATGAGAGAGGAATCATAATTCTTTTCTAGTATTAAAGCTTTACTATAAATATAAGGCTCTATAAAGTATAAAGTACTATATATCAATATTAATAATGAATTACAATAAACTAATATTAAGATAGCTAGTAAATACCTATTGAAAATAACTATATTCAATATAATTTTCTATACGAGCCCTCTTAATACTCTATATAGTAATATCACTAATAATATACAAAATCTCAACAATCGCAATTAGGGAATACCTAATATAAGGATCTTCAACAATTAAATTCCCAACCGTAATATAAGATAATATCACTCCTATCTCTCTCTACCAACTTCCTGGGTATAATTACTATAATTACTATAAATTCTATACGTATAGGCGTAATTACACCCTCTAATCTCCTCTACTACCTGCCTCCTTATCGACGTACAGTACAAAACGTTATCAATAACTATACGAAATATAATTTTCCTAGTACTTCTATCTTTTCTAATATAATTAAACCATTGTTAATAGATACTAATAATCCGCTCAATACTTAAGCAAGGTCTATGTACCTCGATAATAATAATAATAATAATAATATAATAGAAATAGTACTAAAGATATGTAAGCAATTTTAAATATTTAATAATAAAGAAGTAATTAATTAATAACCTATATTAAAGAAATAAGCCCAACTCTCAACCCTATTGACTAATTATTATAATTAAATTCTAGAAATATATTACTAATTTACCCTCTATACTAAAACCACTTATACCGTCAGTTTTCTAATAATGACCAAGGAGAGTAAGGGTTTTAAATACAACTAATATAAAATCTAAGCAAGAATACTAAGCAAATAGGTATAAGAATATAAAGATAAAAATAGGGAAATTACTTAGGAGATATATTAAAGTGTATTTTCCTACCTTAAAACGCGTACTAAATATATAAAGTAAATAATCAAGGGTTGTACTAGTATATCTTTTAATTATAAAATTAGTAAAATTCAATATTCTAATACTTATTAAGAGCCTTTTACCAAAAAATTTAATAATAAAGGCTCGTAAATAAAAACGGGCGCGTACGTTCTCGGTAATAATAATAGCTATACCCTCTTAATAAATATCTTCGCAGAAGAGAAAGCAATTAAGTCTCTTATTTAGTTAGCGCAAGCTATAATTAATAATAGAAGTAAAAACTTACAATTATTTACTACCTAAAAGAAACGAAGTATATAAAGTATGCTAACCACCGCGGAGAAGAAAGTAACCAAGGCCGAGAAAGTATAATTAAAGTGGGTAGTAAAGCGAATTAAATAATTAAAAGCCGCTAACCCTAATCTCTAAAGTAATAAAGATAATAATAACAACCCGAAGGGAAAAGAGGGAAATAAATTCGAAATCCTGACCTATATTAAAGTAATACAACCTACTAAGAAAATATCCGTTAGATAAATGTTACGAACTTAAGTGACACAGGGGCCGCCCAAGCCGTCGGGGCCCAACAGCCCCCCCAAAGTAGACAGTGTAACCCTCAGAACTAGGATTGGACTGAAGGGCACATGAGGAGTACTCACTATAAGAAGGGGCTCACCAGTGAGCAAACACTCGAAGACGCAGGAATTAAGACAGGCATTCAAGGTATAAAGGGACGACTGGAGGACTCAGATTGTGAGATAGTTTGATAGTAGTCAATTGATCATTATCACTGAGACTAGTATAACGCTACTATACTTGTTGTGAACCTTTTGGCTTCACTGAACGTCTTCTGATAGTATCAACCTTTAGCTATCCTACGTAGGCAGATCAGACTGCCGTTCGTTATAATAAAGTAATATCCTAATCATGAAGTCTATCAACAATACTATTAAATTGATTAATAATACAAAACTTATTAACGTAGTCGATATTTAAACAGCGGTTTTAAACTTCTAATTTAATTTCGCAAAGGAATTATCGCTTAAAATAGTAATTAATATATTGCAAAAGTTAAATAAGGAGGAATCAGTCTTATGGAATATAATAGAAAATAAATTTAAACTTGTTAAATTAAGACGGTTAATTAAGGCGGTTAAATAAAAAAAAAGAGGATAAAGAAAGTATAAGAGAGGGAGATAATGTAAGGTAACGAAAATAATTATTAGAGTAAAATAAAGAGGGTTACTTACTTATATTCAAAAATACTAAAAATCCCAAAAGTTTCATTAAATTGAAGATCTTGGATTTTAATATATTAATTACTATTAAATATATAATTAAAGTCTATAAGAGCTACTTTTCCAAATTGTTAATAAATACTTATTCTTTTACAAGTTTATATACCCCTAATATAACGTATTATATTAACTAAAACTTTGTAGGGTCCCTTAACTTCCGTTTTAATATAACCATTTAATATTATAACCCTTCTATAATTCTAACGTTCCTTAATACATCCTACCTATACCTACAAATTATACCTATATATACTGTTTAATAATCGAAATTTCAAAATCTAAAGGTATTAATAATTAATACTTTATATACTTCTAATTTATTAATAAATTAATTCAAACTTACTCTCTTTCACCTTCTTTCACCTTCTTAACTATCTCCTTTTATATTACTATTAGAACCTCTAAAATCCGTTAGCAATTTAAATATATATAGTAATAGGGTTATCGATACAAAATATATTAACGCGCCATGTTACTAGTATCAATAATCGAATAAATACCTCCTCCCCCTCCTTTATTAATTAATAACGCTAACGATAAATAAAATTATATAGACCTATAATAGTATATATAAAGTTAATCTATATTTCGATAGAGTATTCTAATACTGACTCTCATATTAACTTTGCTATCTGCTTTAATTACCCAAATGCTTACTTAACTAATACACAACTTATATTATACCTTAAATTATATAACTCCTTTTTTATTTTAGGTTACTTATTACTAGGAGCCTCCCTCTAATTTAAAAAATAGTATCGTACGGTCGGGAATAGGATTAAAATACCTCTCTATTAATTAAAGCTCGCATCGGCTAAATAAAATCGTTTAGGAAGGATTTTAAATCTGTTAAGTAAGGTAATACAAAGTAATTTCGAATCTTATATCGACCCTTCCACGCTAACTAATATATACGAGAAGGAACCGTCAAATTAAATAGTAGTAAATACGTTCTAAAAAATAAATTCCTTTCTATTATACTAATAATTTTACTCCTTTACCCCTACCTTAATATAAATATAAATACTATCAATAGTACCGATAGTACTACTAAACCGCTAATTACCCGCAATAAATTCAATTTCAAATACTACGAAATTATTATCTAATTATAGAATAAATTTAGTATAAAGCTTAATGAAGAATAGTATTATCAAATTAATAATAATAGAGACTATTAATTAAGCTATTAAAAAGAAGTAAGCTATTTACAACTAAATCTCATTAAAAGCAATAATCTAAATAAAGACTATTAATTTAAACTCGACGGTCTAATATTTAGTATCTTACAAGCTACCCTTGTTTTATATTTACCTTGCCAAAATAATAAATTTAATCTTTATCATAGAAAAGAACTTATAGAACTGCCTATTATACTCTCTCAATAAGTACTCTACTTT
Source organism: Neurospora pannonica FGSC 7221 (assembly GCA_009805235.1). NCBI lineage: Eukaryota > Fungi > Ascomycota > Sordariomycetes > Sordariales > Sordariaceae > Neurospora > Neurospora pannonica. The sequence continues at coordinate 19,330 of RANY01000503.1, read as the reverse complement.
AACTATACTCGCTTCTAGGCTACCTTCATTAATAACTTCAAAGTCAAAACCTTTTCATCCTCTTATTGAAGTAATAATAGCAGCGATAATAAATATAATAAAAATAAAACTTTATTTTGGTAAGCTACAGCCTCCTTCTCCTCCTCCTCTTCTACCTTATTTATTCGGGTATACTCATTATCTTCTACTATAGAAACTAACTCGTATTATTATAATTAATTACTCTACTTCATCTCTCATACAAAATACTACTATTAGCTAATAGTACAACTACTAATAGTAATAGTATATACAAGCGGTCGTATAATTATATAATATAACCAATAGCCTCGCAATCAATACCCAACCGTGCCTAATATCTTGTTAACGCTACACACTACCGCTAAATTACCCACTTTCTAACGGACTATACCTACTTTATAGAAGTTATAGGCATATAAAATACTTCGAGAGGTACTTTATATAACTCTTTTACCCTACCCTACCTATATAAGGCAGTAAATATATAAATAGGTATTACACATCAGAATAGGCTAATATATACTTAATATTCCATACCGAACGTCTGTCCAGTCCAGTAATACTAGATATAGTACTAGATATAGATAATTACTTGCCTTCTCTCCTCTTAAAGGAGAAGTGTTAATTAATTATCGATATATTATTAAAAGTACTTATTTAATAAAAATATTTATTAACCTAAATTCTAAATTATACCTATTTAGTCTCGATATTACTAAGCTCGATACCAATCCTAGTATCGAACTCGACCTTATTGACTTTAACGTAGGATTAGAAACTAAATTTATTATAATCGATTTTAATTATATTAAATTAATAGATTTTACCAAAAAGCTCGCGAAACGTTGAAACGTGGGTTCTTAGTCGACGACGACAGCAAAATCAATTTTGACATCAGAATCGTGTTCAGGACGTTCGATTGCCCACACCTATGATATCGCATCAATTGCACATTGAAGACGCAAGTAACGCGGCGATCGAAAGTGCTGGTGGCGATCTGGCAGCGAGCTGATACCCGCCCGAAAATCTCGTAGCTGGAACACTAACGACGACGATAATCGCTAGCAGCGCCGGACCCGAAGCTACCGCGGCCCTGAAACCCCCCAAGGAAGATATAGTGAAGTTCATTCTCGAGGCTATGAATTCCTCCAGCGTCAATAGCCCATACGACGCCCGCGCGGCGTGGGTGGAAAAACTTTTCGAGATCACCAAGGACATCTTATGTGCGCGAGGCTGGACGCTTCAACCTCGCAACGACGCCACTGAGCAGCTTAGGAACGATATGAATGAGCTGAAGAAGATAGTTACCAATATTGCGAAGAAGCAAGCAACACCCTCTAAGACTTGGGCTGCCATAGTCGCGGACCCAAATGCCCGACTGATAGGCCCAAAGAGATCCTACCTCATCCTAATGGGCACCCAAGCCTTTGTCTCTCTTTAAGCCAAATAATACCTCATAGTCAAACTAAATGATAAGCCACTTTCTGCTGAATAAGAGAGACATACAGCTAGCGATATTATACAGGCGATCAACCAGAAGTATGCGAAGGCTGACGCTAAGGCGGCCATGAAGCTACGTCTTAGCGGAGACTACATTATTACATTTGGAGAAGAAAAGAGGAAGTAGTATCTGAAGAACCAGGCCTGGATGACACACACTTTCCATAAGGACATGATGATTACATTTCGCACAGTTTTAGTAATGGCCTGCAGCATGCTGTAAGCGCTCATCGACAATTTCAAGCTAGAGAAGCTGGCTAAAGAGATGTCTGAGGTGAATAAGATCAATATCATCTGAGCAAAGGCATTCCAGAGGAAGCACGGGAGCGAGAGGGGTTCTCTCCTCCTGGAGGTCACTATAGCAGACGACAGAGTTCGTCTCACTAGGGACTCCCTTCTCTGGATGGGCAACGCATTCTATTATGAACCCTTCAAGCGTGACGCGATCCTCCAACAGTGTTACAACTGCTAGGAGTTCAGTTATTTACGTAGCTACTGCCCTAAAGAGAGAGAAGTATGGTGTCTCCACTGTGCTGAGAAGAAACACGGGTAAAATAATGAAGGATGCCGAAGCTAATTGCCCCTCCAACTAACAACCTGATCTCGTAAAGTGCCTCCCCTGCAACTACAAAGGACACTTCGCGTTCTCTTATGACTGCCTGCTTATAAAAGCGACGGTCGGTCACTCCTCTATGGCGTTCATGGAACGCCCATACGAATTCACCTCGTAGGCAGAACTAGTAACAATCGACGAAACACTAGCCCCAAGCCAGCCTGAAGCTACCTAGCTGGCCTCTTCTATATAGCAGTAACTCCTCTAGCAGATGCAAACTGCAGTGACGCAGGAACCTACGGAGGACGCTCCTCTTACGATGCCATCCCAGTCCCAACCTACACCTGCTGACGAAGGTGACAGTAACCTAGATATCCCAGATGCAGACTTAGCAATTCTGGAATCTGAATGGCAAGAAGTACAAGCTAACAAGAAACGTGACCCCTACACAAAGTAGCAATGAGAACTTCGCGCTAAGCTGGAAGAAGCTAGGGTAAAGCGCTAGAGGAAGACACCTAAGACGTTAAACATCGCCACTAGGTAGAGCTCGCATCTACACCAGAAGAACACCACCCTATCCTCCACTCTATAAATCTAAGGATTCTGTACTGGAATGTAGTGAAGTTATACAATAGGATGAAGATTACACTAGAGATGGAAGACTGCTATGATATCATAGCATTCTAAGAGCCAGGCTGAAACGTAGCTACGGGTGGCATCCCTAATACTAAGGCTTCATAGTACTGAACATTAGATAGTACTAACTATGGACGCGTGGCGCTGTATATGAGCAAACGCTTCGCAATCGATCAGTAAGATTATAAACAAGGAGAGGACTAGGTTATGATGAGACTTGGAGAAGGAGAAACGAGATAAGGGTGTGGTCTATATACTCACCAATTTGGGACTCGGGTCCTAAGTGAGAGTGGCACACCCCCTTTAGAGAAATTGCATTAAGGCCGAGAGGGAGAAACATTATGGTGGGGGATATGAACCTCTACCACCTAATATGGGACATTCATAGAAGAAGAAGCAAAGGCAGTCACGTCCTCCTCTCACTAGCAACGAGCTACTAGCTCATACTAGCGACGCTGCGAGGCAAGCTAATATGGCTGGGGAATAAAACATAACGGGAGCTCAGTAGCACTATTAACCACGCTTGGATATCAGAAACACTATATGTCACACACCAGATAGTAGAGGATGAAGTCCTCACTGGATCAGACTACCAAACTCAATCAGTCCTAGTCCACACCAAAATCACCAAGGAACCAGAGGAATCTGAGGAAGGCTATAGCTGAGCACTTATAGATGCCAAGAAGGTCAAAGAACTCACCGAAGAGCACATCACAATCCCAGCAGCGATCACTACAATCTCCACATAGGAATCTGCAACTGAGCGGCTGATAGAAGAACTGACTAGGGTCACGAATGAGGCAGTCCCGAAACAGAAATGGAGAAGGGGTAGGCGTGCTAACTGGTGGGACTTAAACGTGAAGGACGCTGTTATGCATGTGAGGAAAATGGCAAGGGCCTGAAGACAGAGAAGAATGATGATGAGAAGATGAGAATTAGAAGAAGCAAGACAAAAGCAGGCTGATGCTATCTAGTTCGCGCAAGCAAAGCAGTGGCGTACTCTAACAGAGGATGCGTTGAAAGACCCACAGAAGCTCTAGACGCTTAAGCGGTGGGGCAGAACGCAGAGCTATCTGCCTTCTGACCCCTCCAAGATCCCAGCATTACACTGAGAAGGAGACTTGGAGGAGAAACAGGATCACTGTCATAGCATAACTGGACAGGTCACCAGAGCATTGGCCACTAGACAATAGGGTGCTAGGCACAGGGCACCATAGCACATTAGATAGAATGAGGCTCATATTCTTATCGATAAGACTTATGGATCGGGAAGGCGGCGACGAGTAGTAGTTCTGACTTATATGTCCAGAACTGCAATGCCCTTGTTTAACAGCTTCCTTTTCCTCTTTACACTTAATATTACTTTGATTTGTAGCTTTTAGTCTTGCAGTCGTATCTCTCGTAGAATCACACTTTCACATAATATTAAGTGTCATTCTTTACGACTGGAGACAGCATCATAATATTCCATCTTGTCAGCAGCAATGGTAGCTGTCTATTCGTTTGACTACGGTCACTCAGTTTGGCTACAGTCATCATGATCACTTGTCGAAGGATCACTAAGTCTCCTCAAGGCGTCATACAGCAGTACTGATAGAGAGAGCACCTTTACCCCCTTACTCCCACCTTCAGACTGAGTCAATTACACGATATTTGACGCTGGAGTACCATTTTTATCACTATTCATTTCATCACCATCATCGTCTTCCTCATCACAAGGAGACAGCTCATATTATGAGCAAGAATCAGATCTGTTTATCACCTTTGACCATGACCAGACCCGAAACAATGAAGGCTTCAGCCCAGTTGTTAGACTGTCTAACCCCCTCACTTAGTTAGGCAGCCGACCAGACATCTTAAGCCCAAATCTATTGAACATAGACCCTGACGATACACGCCCAAACGCAGCATCAACTCCTAGTTCTAGCGTGTTCCATAACCCTTAGGACCCTAAGACCCCCATAAAGTCTACTAGATATCGAGCCCCTAAGGTAGAAGAGGATGATTCGTTCGAATATACCAAGAACAAGGTCCTCAACCCCATATCTCCTCAGAATGTTCTTCGCGATGCTAGGAAGAGGTTGAAAGGGAAGGGCAAGGTAGTGCTGGATCCTGTCAGAAAACTAGGTCTAGCTACTATCAACAAACCCTTTAAGCCTATCAGAAGACTCCTCTCTTTGCCTTCGAGAATCCTCTGATTTACAAAGGCTTCACATAGTATGAGTGCTGATCAGAGTTTTCGCCTCACTACTCCAGACCCAGACCATTCTTACTAGATACCCAACACAAAGGTCTGACAGCAAGCACAAAGGCAAGAGGAGAAGATCTCGACGAAGGACGAGGCAGAGGCTACGATTGTCGATACCATAATACTGATTGGTAGACATAAGAAACAAGCTGCTATGTCTGATTTGAGAAGTAATTATTTACGTCAACTATACCCTCACGCTAAATTTCCCCACTATGTTCTTAGCTGTAACGAACTAGCTGAAGAAGTGTAAACATGGACTGACATGATCGATGACGCGTGGAAAGATGAGAAGAATAAAGACATTCTACTTTTCAAACCCATTGCTTGATCGGCAGAGATCAACACCAACTTTGGGAAGTACAGCCTCGATATCGTACACCGATTCTTCGATGAGAAGCTATTTTACAGAGCCTACAAGTTGGAGTCCTCTATTGTTTAGGAAGAGTTCACATGAGAGTGATGCTAGATGAGGCAGCCAATGACTTGTTACGTAACATCCCTACCCTCCTTGACCAAGCTTGCCAGGACGTTGTTCACTTAGATTCATGGGTACTCTACTTCTCTAATCAAGCTCACCAACTCAACCAGGAAAACAAGCGTCTTACCAGAGAGGTCTTCAACATTGGCATAGAGCTATAGGAGGCCAAACGTTATGCCAAGCAATTGAAGGACGCCTTCCAATATTACAAGAAGACCCTCTCACAGTTCGAAATGCAATTCAAGGCACTTGAAGAGCAGAACCGGTTACTCACCAAGACGATCACATCATTCACTACACTGCCTTCTCTTGGCGACAGAGGCAGTCAAACAGCACCAACAGAGGCAGCCAAATGCAGTGTCACTTTCGCTTTCCTAACCAAATGAGACGTGAAGGATGATCCTGGTCTGGTGAACAATAACGAACATAACCGAAAGGAAGCATGATGGAAACTAGCACTGTAGATACAGCACCTACGCGTGCGAACTAGAGCGGACTCGCCTGATAACGAGGAGCTGTCAGATGACGACATGGATAAAGGAGATAACAGCAATGGTAATGGCAAGCTGCCAGCCTGACCACTGACTGGTCCGTCTCCTCTACCATTGACAAGGCATAGAACAAAAGGTTATACCTCAGTTAGACCACTGGCCATAGTCCCCTGCAGTAAGCGTTCGTCTAAGGTGGCTGACCTCTGCATCTTCAGTAATGACTCCAACATAGACAAAGTATCATTCGACATGTAGATGTTGCAAATGAAACACAAACTCAGGGCCAACGCAGACTACTTCATCGATGAAGACGCCTGAGTGGGAGAAGTTATGTCAAGACTGGGAGGATCAGTGGCGGAAGGTGTTCTACCTTACCTCAACAGAGATCACCCGGAAGCTATAATCACAGTCGATGATCTGTTGGGCCACTTGTGGAATAATTATCATGATCATACGGCAAAGGAGAAGGCTATTCTTGAATATGAAAAGCTGAAAATGCAGTCTAATGAAAGATTCCAAGACTTCAAGACTACGTTTGTATGGTTAGCAGGATGATGCTGAGTACCAAGGGAATTATGGAAGAGAAACATGAGAAGGAAAGTGTTGAGGGAGCTGGCGGTCCCAGCAGAGACCATTTACTTGAAAGAGCATAAGACCTTCGAGGACTACTGTCTCCTGCTCCAATCTCTAGATCCCACTGTCAAGAAAGAAGAGTGGAAGCCAAAGGAAAAAAAACTATACATCAAGGCTATCTCTAAATCATCATCGTCTCGACTCACCATTACGCCCAGGTATCAGCGCCCCACTCTTGAAGAAATGAGAAAGTTGAGCGCTGAGAACTGTTATTTCTACTGTCAGCAGGTTGGACACCAATCCCCTACTTGTCCTGAAAAGGCTAAGGTTTCAACGTTGGAAGCCGAACTCAATGCTATCGCTGACCTGACTTGGGGTCTCCTAGCCTCTGAGAAAGCGGAGGATGCTGTCGACGTCCCAGCAGATCAGGAAATGGAGGATGTAGACTCCGGAAGCGGATCAGAGACTGATTCGGACTCGGAAAACTAGATACCCCAGGGAAAGAAGTCTTCATCCTGGGGGAAGTATCCATTCAAATTAGCAACATCAATAAATAAATACAGCAAGACTCACTCAGATTTTGACCTCAGAGAGTGTCTAAGAGGGGGTAAATCGTTCTTGATTAACTATACCATAGCAAACAATAGATTATCCGTTTCAACTCGACGTGCACTGGTGGATACAGGAGCGGACGCATCACTGATTGTTGTCACAGGATTGTGACTGCCTATATAGTATGCACTTCGATGTTCGTTGGCAAGCGAACATCGTCCTATCTTTTATAGGTTTGGCCGTGCGGGTATGTGCATTCCACCCTGTCATAATTGTGAACTAAAGCTTTATAAGTAAGCTAAAGAAACGGCTGAAACTCGAAGAATGTACGGATTTTGAACCAGAGCTCGTCACACTATACAAGAAGGCTAAACTCGATGAGATAACACGGGCTCTTCTCAGCCATCTGAGGATCGACAGCGTCACTTATCTCAATCAATGGATCATTGTATTACCCAGCCTAAAGAGGGATATGATTATCAGAAAGATGTGGCTGGCCAAGCACGATGTTTTGCCAGACTGCAAGAGAGGCATCCTTATCTTTGGACCAGATGTGGTGCCGATACCGGACCTCAAAGACATTGACGTGAGCAAGACTGGTCTCCTGATTGAAAACTCTGCATTCTAGGAAGAAGTAGAATGATAGGACGAGCTGATGAGGCAGGAAGATATGCGTCATGAGGCAGAAAGGCAGGCACAAGCAAAGAAAGAGTATCAACAGGTAATGAGCAGGCTTCAAAAGTTAGAGTGGTTCGCGAAGGAAACTATAAAAGAGAAAAGGGAACAAGAGGTAGACATTTCGCTGATGGACTAGCGACTAGTGGATCTGAAACAGGGGTCACCAACTCAATCATTGTCAAGCTGTTCCGTGACTAGGAAGGTCAACTGTATGAAAGAGCATTGCTGGCTGAGGACCAAGAGGAGGACACAGCCCCTCCCAAGCCAAAACCTACTTCGATAGCACAACTATACCCATTGCAGGATAAAAAGGGGCCCTACCAACTGAAAAAGGAATAGAGCTGGGTAAAATTCTGACCACTGGATCTGGCCATCGTAGATGGCACTATATTCAATATATATCTGAGAAAAAAGATGAAGCCAGAGACCACCAGCTTATACAAAATTGACAGTCTCATCGAAGCTAAGCGCTCAGCTGCTGCCGCGAATGCCCTCTCAGAGGATGACGAGGAGCTACGCCAACTGGTACTGAGCAAGATCCTGTCAGACTATCATAGTGAAGAAGAGCTGGAAGTTTTTAGCAAGGTATACCCAGATACCCTACCTGAGTTCTGAGAAGGGGTAGATCATGAAGTCAAACTACTGGATGGCCACTGTCTAGAAGAACTGAAAGTCAACCCCCTTTACAGGATGACCCTCGAGGAGTTGGAAGAGTGTCGACGCTATATTACAGATAATTTGCAGAAAGGGTTCATTGAAGCAAGCTCAGCACCCTAGGCAGCGCCTGTTCTCTTTGTGCCCAAAGCCAATGGAGGCGGATTGAGATTCTGCGTCGATTATAGGAAGTTGAACGCTATCAGTCAGAAGGACAGATACTCCCTTCCCCTCATCGACAAAACGCTAGCTAGAATAAGTCAAGCAAAGATCTTTACCAAAATCGATATCAGACATGCATTCCACCACATCCAAATGGCAGCGGGACAAGAGGATTTGATGACCTTTAGAACTAGTTTCGGTGCCTATAAGTACAAAGTACTACCATTCGGCTTGTGCAGTGGGCCATCGTCCTTCCAGACGTTTATCAACAACGAGTTGATGGGTTACCAAGACTTCTGCAGTGCTTATATTGACGACATTCTACTCTTTTCAAAGAACCTCACAGAGCACAAGATCTACATTAAGAAGGTCTTGAAGAGATTGAGAAAAGCAGGCCTGTAGGCTGATATCAAGAAGTGCGAGTTCTATGTAACGAAAACAAAATTTCTGGGGTTTATCATTGGTACTAATGGTATATCAGTTGATCCAGAAAAGATCATAGTCGTGAAGGATTGGCCAAGGCTGAACAACCTTAAGGTAGTGCAGGCCTTCCTGGGCTTCTGTAATTTCTACAAGAAGTTCGTACGAAACTACAGCCACATATCATGACCATTGAACGCTTTATCCCGCAAAGACAAGGTATTCGACTAGTCAGAGGAATGTAAGAAAGCCTTTAAAGAGTTGAAGCAAGTGCTGACCAATGCACTCGTCCTATCACATTACGCCTATGGAAGGGAAACGCGGCTGGAAACTGACGCTTCAGATGGAGTATGCGCTGGGGTATTATCATAAAAAGATAAAGATAATGAGTGGCACCCGACTGCGTTCTACTCTGAAACTATGGTGCTAGCAGAGCTCAATTACTCCATTCATGACAAAGAGCTTCTTGCTGTTATGAAGGCCGTCAAGCTATGGAGACCAGAGTTGATGAGAGGCACGTTCATAGCCGTTGCAAGGGCGCTAGTATAGATAAGTCGAAGGCAAAGCTAAGATACCATCTATGACAGAAGATTTAAGGTGAGGAGAAGAAAAGAGGAGAGAACTAGATACATGCGTGCAGACCTAAATAAATACCCTAGTTGCATAAGTGATAGCGGGATCCACTTGTAGGTCACTGTCCACCAATTCTTTCACTCGCATCCCATTTATTTGCATGACAAACTTGGGCAAATGCCTTCAATGAGCATGGCTTCCACTTTGGTAGAGTCCATGCGCTAAACCTCTATATCACTCATTCTGATACCCTTTCCAAGCATGGCACTCTATCCTCCATATGGTATGGCCGGACCAGCACCGTCACAGCCATCACAGATCACCAAGCATTAGAGTACTTTTTAATAAAGAGACTGTTGAACTCATGTCAGGCAGGCTAGTCTGAAACCCTGGCAGGTTTCGACTTCAAGATGACTTATTAGCTGGGCAAAGACAACGTGGTAGCTGATGCTCTGTCAAGAAAATCAGAGGAGTTGAAAACCATCCTGCAAAAGAGAGATGACCAAAGAACGCTACACTTACTCAAACTGACAGACAACAGTCACTTCACGTATGCTAGAGACAAAGAAGACACCTCCCAGGCGATACTTAATGCGATCTTCAATATGGAGGGAGAAGAAGAAGAGGAGGAGCTGCAAGCGTTGTTAGCAGACAGACTTCTGGAAGCAAATCAGAAGGAGTAGTCATTGTCTATTTACCAAGCAAAAGCGGAACAAAGCAACAAACACTTGACAATGCAGAACAGCCTCCTACTACATGACAGTTACCTAGTGGTGCCTGAAAAAGACAACCTTCATATGGAAGCAATCCGATAATGCCACGAAACACTGCTTATAGCCCACCCAGAGAGGAACAAGACCAGGAAGCTAGTAGGCAAACAGTATTGGTGGGCAGGCATAGCATCTGATATAGATCGCTATGTTAATAACTGTTGGATTTGCAAGTCATCTAAAGCCTCCAAGGACAAGACCCCTGGATTGCTGCACCCCTAGCCTATAGAAATCGATACTAGGATATAGCAATCCATTGTCATTGACTTTAAATCGATGCCTAAGGGGAAAGACGGTTATGATAATCTGATGGTGATGGTTGATCGCCTGTCTAAGGCTTTATGGTATAGCCTTTACTATGCAACAGTAACAGTAAAGCAGATAGCGTAACTATACTACGAAGGACCTTATAGGGTCTACGGCCTACTGAAAGATGTGATGAGTGATAGAGGATCACAATTTGTCACTGAATTCATACAAGAATTAGCCAGTATTCTGGGCATCCAATGGAAGCTCAGCTCAGCTAGGCACTCACAGACTGTGAGACAGGCAGAGATTATGAATCAATATATAGATCAGAGGTTGAGGCTGTATATGAATTACAACCAAGATAACTAGGTGGAAGCTATTCTAGCCCTCAACGTAGTTCAAGCATCATTACTGCATGACAGTCTGGGAGGCTTGTTACCACATGAAGTCTCCTTTGGGTTCCCCATCAACTTCCCTTTTTATTGGGACAGAAGAACAACCCCTGTGAAAGACAAACTACTATGTAGGGAAGCACAATCATTGATGAAAACGCTGCACGAACACCACGAGTGGGCACAGCTGGCGATTAACAAGGCACAAGAGTAACAAGCTAAGCAAGCCAACCGGCATTGTCGTGAACCAGATTTCATGGTAGGGGACTGGGTTTTCATCATCAAGAAGGGCTGGGCAACTACTAGACTAAGCGACAAACTAGACTACCCACTGACGAGGATTCCTTAAAAGATTCTGGGTATGAAAAGCGTGTCCTATGAGCTAGACTTGCCTGATAGTTGGAGAGGAAGTAGGGTATATCATGCTGACTAGCTGAGGAAAGATGCGGATAATCTACTTCCAGGATAGGCCAATAAAAACCTTAGGGAGATAATGCTCAAAGGAGATGAGGATAGAGAAGAAGAGGTCGAAGAGTGGGAGGTTGAAGAAATTCTGGCATCCAAGATAACGAACGGAAAGTTATTCTACCAAGTACAATGGAAAGGCTAGGACCCAGACCTTGAATAGTGGCTGGCGGAGAACTTCAAGAATGCTACAGAGAAACTACAGCAATTCTACGACAAGAACTCCAAGCAGCCAGGACCCTCGAGAAGACTAGCTGCCTAGAAACGCGCGATGCAGAATGACGCTATCGCCAAAAAGCACAAAGACGATAACCTACTAGCAGAGACATCAACTCAGGTTAGGGTACGTTGGGCGAGAAAAAAGTAGGGTGACAAGGTTATAAAGTAGGCAGAGGGAAGGTTAAGTAATGGGTGCGGAATAGTGTATAGCGTAGTGGCGTAGAGTGACAGCCCATAATACTCGTTGCGCTAGCTTGAAGCATCTGTCCTCTACCCAAGACGCACCCATTCGAGACCGACTAGAGGGAATTTTTTTTTTTTTACGACTTTTTTTTTTTTTTTTTTTGACACGCGACAACCAGATTGAATACATGGTCGCGAGGCTTGGCATAGAGTTTTTTGTTTTATTTCATTTCGGACTTTCATCGCAATACATACAGATTGGACCAACCGTTGCGATGGGTTCACATGTTCTTTTATATGACTAGCAATTGCTTTTCATCTCATTTCTTTTCTTTTCTTTTAGCTCTGGGGCTGAGCCTTTCTTCTGAGGGAGGGATGATGTTATGGCATAACTAGACAGGTCGCCAGAGCACTAGCCACTGGGCAATAGGGTGCCAGGCATAGGCCACTATAGCACATCAGATGGAATAAAGCTCATGTTCTTATCGATAAGACTTATAGATTAGGAAGGCAGCGACGAGTGGCAGTTCTGACTTATATGTCCAGAACTGTGATGCCTTTGTTTGACAGCTTTCCTTTCCTCTTTACACTTAATATTACTTTGATTTGTGGCTTCTAGTCTTACAGTCGTATCTCTCATAGAATCACGCTTTCATAATCACGAAGGCAAAGCGAAGATCTTGGCAGAAAGATTCTTCCCGGAGGTAGAGGTACCAATAGACCATTTACCAGACTGGAGAGAGAGGAGAGAGGTTAGACTGCTAATGAGTTGTAGGGTTAGTGCGGATGACATAGTCAAGGCTCTTCGCTGTATAGCCCCCAACAAGGCCCCGGGAAGCGATTGGCTTTCCAACAAGCTGCTAAAAGCATGTGAGAGATAGCTAATAGAAGCGCTAGCTATGATTGCAACTAGAAGCTTCATCCTCAGCTCATTCCCAGACTGGTGGCATTATACAAAGGTAGTAGTGCTGAAGAAACCAGGGAAGTTGGTAACATAGAAGAAGATGGCAAGAGCATGGCATTCCATAGCACTCTTAAGTTACATAGGGAAGATCTTGGAGGCAATAGTTGTAGAGAGACTCACTCTAATGGCAGAGGAGTATGGGCACCTACCAGAAGGTCAAATGGAAAATAGGAAGGAGAGATCGATAGAGTTTGCAGTCTAAGTAGTAACGGACATAGTATATACAGCGTGGGAACTAAGGGCAGTAGCTTCGCTACTCCTTCTAGATCTCAAAAGGGCATTCGACTGGGTCAATTATAGGTAGCTCCTCCATACCTTGTGGGAGAAGGAGCTACTGCAGTAGCTGCTCTGCTAGGTTGAAAGCTTCTTGACTGACCAAAGAGGAAGTCTCTTCTTTGATGAGAAGTCATCATGGGAGTTCCGGGTGTCCGCAGAGGTGCTGCAGGGCTCTCTTCTCTCGCTAATCATTTTCCTAATCTTCATTGCCATATTATATGAGGCATTGAAGAGGCTGAGAGGAACGGTAATAGTAGAGTTCGCAGATGACACAAATATCTTAGCCTTTTTGAGATCAACAAAGGAGAACTACGATAAACTGAAGGAAGCATAGTGGATCTGCCATAGATAGGTGGAGAAAAGAAGAATAGAGTTCGAGGCTGGCAAGTCCAAACTTATCCACTTTACCAAAACCTGGCAATCAAGGACCGAAACAGTCAACTTCGAGGAATACCAGCTGCCCTCAACAGAGTTAGCACAGTTCCTAAGCGTGTAGTTAGACCAAAAGCTAACCTACTAAGCACATCTTCAAGCAGTGAAGAAAAAGATATCAACGCAAATCTTTGCCCTTACATACATCATAGTAAAGATATAGAGATGTAGCCTTATCTGCATAAGAGAGGTATATACAAAGGTAATCTGAGTGGTAGTAGCCTATGGAGCGTCAGCGTACTATACCCCCACAGAGCCGCTTGGTGAACTATGTAGTCTCGTAAAAGATCTTGCAACGACTCAGACTAACTGTCTCAAAGTAGTCTCTGGGGCTTACAAAGCCACGTCTATGTTCAGCATTGAGACGGAAACCTTCTACCTACCCTTCGACCTCTACCTCAATAAGAGGGTTAGAGCGTTCAAGGAACAGCTCTCCCACTCCCCAACAGCGACCTTCATTAGAGGAACGTCAGCTTGGGTAGCGGCTGAGCTAAGGAGTAAGAGTGGAGGTAGACAACTACGGCCGCTCCCAGTTAGTGGCCAGGCGAAGGTCAAATAGGCTGAGTGATGGTATCATGGGTAAAAGGTAGAGTATAGATATAGATATGTGTAATTGCATGAAGGAGAAAGGGAACAGTCATAAGCTATGCGCAGAGGACTAGCCTTAAGTAGGGTCCCAGCTATGTAGAGCTGAGAGAACTTGGCCAATCAGGCTGCAGCAGTCTCAGAAGCAGCTGCAGCCTGCACAAGCATGTGAATATCACATAGTGGTGAGCTATGATGACAATTACGTACGACAGTCACAGAGGTCTAACTCTGTGACAGATGAGCCCCAAGAGAAGATATTCTGATACTGCAGGGGGAAGCGAGAAAACCCACACTGAGTGAGAGGGAGAAGTAGTTGGAAGAGGCAACTTGAAGAGAGTGGGTTGCGAGGTGGTATGTTAAGGTGGCCAAAGTGATGAGGAAATGGAAGAGACTGAGTGCTGCTGAGGCTCGTGCACAGTTCGATGGAACCACACTGCAGTACCATACTTGGCCCAGCATAGATGAGAAGCTATCACTATACTACTTCTCAAAAGCTATAAGCTCACTCCTGATACAAGCTAGGATGAGCAAAATAGGCCTGCAGGCATTTCTCTTCGAAAGAAGGGTGCTGGAAGTAGCGACGCCATATTGCCAGTGCGGGTTAGCCAAGGAGACGTTCAAATACATTGTTTTGGAATGCAGGAAAATAGAAAACACATGGTTGGAAGACCCAACATAGCCAATAAGCATTGAACAACTCTATGATGAACTCGAGACAGTAGCGGAGGCAGAACGAATCCTTCGCTGGACCTTACAGCTTAGCTGACTGCAAGAGTACAAGCTGGCGGTGAAGATAGAATAAGCACAGGAAGCAGAGGAGCTATTGGAAAGTTCAGATTGATCCTTAATTTTGAAGTATAGAAGCGTGCTTGAGACTGAGAGGACTGCGCATCGGGATCAGGGATCAGACCTTGAGAATGACGGTGAGGTCATACTGAGTAGAAGACAAACAACGAAGGCACGGTGCTGACACGGCGTTATCATGACAGAGAAGCGGAGGGTTTTCAGCTGGCTACGGTATGGATTTTCCTACTGACTAAGAACGGAAGCAGCATTGTATACCCACTGGATAGACTACATAGTTAGTTAGCGTGTATAAGACCAATAATAATATCTTTATAATTTACTAGGTTCCAAATTCGCTGACCTTAAATAGAATTTAATAAACCGCTTCGAAAATTAAATTAATAATTGTCTATTGATTTTAATTAACTTAAATTCGCGTATTAAAGTTATAAATAGCCTAATAATCCCTATATATATCATTATTCGCTCCTAATAAATCGTATAGAAAGCGTTTAAAAATATTAATAGGGAATTTAAAAGTCTTGCGTTAATTATTTAAGATTCTATTAAAGGTAAGGATTTAAATATTAAAATAAGCAAATTTAATTCGCTTACTATAGTAATTACTTAATAATCGTCCGCTATTCACTATGGTACATTATTTTTTACTGAATGAAGCTGCTAAAGTTAAAATTTATTTAATATAGGTTTAGGCTATACTCTATATAATACTAACCGCTTTCTTCTACTTACTCAAACTAGAGGACTAAATAATCTTATTTTATTATTATTAACCTTAACGGTTTCTACCAGCCTTCCTATTAGGACTCCAAAGCTCTATAGAATTATGATAGCGAAAATTAACGAACGTACCTGTGATGACTGGGATCTAGTGCCATGGATCACATCCCATTCGTCTCATTGCAATACCCACAGGACCCACCAGTGCCATTGATGCACGTACCCTGATTGGCTGCACAGGTGGCATTGACATGCACGCCCATTTAATTGGCACCACGACCTATATGTCACATTCACGTGCATTGTTAGATTAGATAAGGAAGGCAGTCGAGGCTGGCAGAATCTGGGCGCATCCCATATAAAGATGCAACTCCAGAGCCCAGATCTTAACCTCTCCCTCTTTCCTTCTTTAGCTTTAGTTATTTCATACATTTGTACCCAACTACGCGATACGGAACTACGTGAGCTGGTGCATCATAACAGTACCAAGCGTTCTAATTTATATAAAAAACGCCATCTTACTACTGCTGAGAAGGTTAAAGAAAAGAAAGTCGCTTTCCCTAACCCAACCCTATTAGGATTAGTAAAAGGTACCGAGACTATCCTAATTAAACTTCTCAAAGCTAATCTTAATAATTTGAAATCTATAAAGGATATAATTGGTAACCTCTTCTTCAATTTAAAGGCCGTCGACGTCGAGGACGCTTTATAAGGCTTAGTCTAACTTAAAATACAGAGGTTATTATTAGGTAAAAGATACTAATAGTAATTAAAAACGCTAATAGCGTATATATATATATATAATTATAATAATAAATAGACGCCAGCGTAATAACTATCTTTCGGTACCCTAAGAAATACTATACGTTAAAATAGGCTAATATATATTTAATACCCTATACTGGACATTAATCCAGTCTGGTAGTACCAAATACAGTACTAAATATAGATAATTACTCACTCTCTCTCCTCCTAAAGAAGAAAGGTTAATTAATTATCTATATACAACCAAAAGTACTTACTTAATAAAACTATTCATTGACCTAAATTCTAAGTTATACCTATTTAATTTCAATATTGCTAAGCTTAATACTAATCTTAGTATCGAGCCTGACCTTATCGACTTTAGCATAGGACTAGAAGCTAAATTCATTATAGTCGATTTCGACCGTGCTAAACTCAGCTAACTAAGTGTAAATAGTAAACATCAGCGCTTTGTAATAATAGAGGTATTTAAACCCCTTCTAGCATATGATAATTGGTAGCTATACCTTATAGGGATTCGCGCACCCTCGCTTACGCACCTTCAACTCCTCATCACACTAGTACGAGCGGAGCAGGGCAAAAGGGTTACGCATCCACACTGCACAAAACGTAACCTCATCAAGGATCCATAAGGGTAGATTTTACTAACTTAAAGAGGGAAAGTAAAGTCCACCGCAAGGCCTTGGCTTGTGCACAAATAAAAGAGGTACGATATTTGAAGTACGGGCACGCCAGCCGATCAGGCCCTTGGGATGGGGTTCCAGCGATGAAGCTTCTTCCCCGCATTCTTGTCCTACCTACCCATACACCTACCTCTTGTAGGCATACAGAAAGGTGTATAGCTTCACCTCCTACGCCGTGTTCGGTGCTGCCTGCGCAAAGCGATCCAACTGCTGAATCGTCTGAACTGTAATGCTCTCAAGTGTCATGAAAGGCGCTGGGAACATAGTCGGTGTACTTTGAGGCGAAGCCGAGCTGTCGAGAGATATCTTTTGACATGACGATCGAGCCCAGACCTCACTACAATCTAATCAATGGGCTGAGAACAATGTTGTTTGAAGATTCGTCAGGTTGTGAGATTGATACGAAGCGATCGGTAAGCCCGCCCGAGTCCGACCAGTTCGAGAACTGGCCAAATCAGACCACCCGGCGCGGACCGTGGGCGTGGTGCTGACATCCTTGCTCACGGAGAGTTACAGCGAGTTCGCCCGAGCCGTCGATGTCTTGGCACGCCGCCTCCGGAACCAACCGATCGGTATTATACACTAAGCCCCTTTCAAGGGGACCGTTGCTCTGCGCAACGGCAATCCTGAACATCAACACAACAAACAAACCAGCCATCCACGCTGACGCAACTTCACTAGCATTAGTTTCTCTTTTCTATTCATCGCCATTATATAAACATCGGCGCCCGCTGCCTGCCAAATAAGATGCGGACTCGCTCCTGTACACAAAATATTACGCCTAAGATCCACCAGGTCCTCCGAGCAGAGCGAACCTGCGCACGATGCTGGGTCCATATTCTTGGTACTGTAAAGACCCGTCAGCAACCAGATTGACAATGATACAAGGGTAAGCAAACATACCTCCGCCTTGGTGTGGCAGTACGACCGGAACTCGGGCGTCTGGCCGAGCAAGCTACCACCGAACCACGGGCCGTGCCGTTGCCTCTTGTGGGTAATAACCTGGACATCAAGACCACCGCTCTTGGCTCCACCGCTGCGCACCTCGCTGGCCTTGATTCTCGTATCGACAAGCTGCTTAATATCGCGCTGTAGCCTGCGACCAAAGTCCTTGTAGAGCGTGCTGCCACCCGAAAGAACAATGTTCTTGTAGAGACCACGGCGGACATCGATGGGCGAAGACTGAATGACACCATCGACAACCACTGGCAGGGGGGTAAGGAAGTCGGACGAGTAAATCTCGGGGTTGAAGAAGATCTCGGGGGCCATGAAACGCTCGTAGCCAACATCAACCGTAACTTGGCGGCCACCGGGCTGGGTAATGGTGTGCTTAAGGAATCGGCTGCGATCGCGGTCGTACTTGGCAAACTCCTTGACAATGTCCGGGCAGACATAGCAGTACTCTTCCTTGATCTCCTGGGCGGTTTTGAGGGACGAGTCGGGCTCGCCGCGGTCACGGAGAAGCGACTGGACGAAGTAGGTGATGTCGCGACCGGCAATAGGGATCGACTTGATGGACGAGCCGATAACGTAACCTTCGGCGACCGGGATAACGTGTGTTACACCGTCACCAGAATCAATGACAGTACCGGTCAAGGATCTATCTTGGACCTTGGATGATGTCCAGGAAGCCGCAAGGGCCAGGACGGCCTGGACGGCGATATAGAGACCGGCGCAGTTGAAGGACTCGAAGAAGATCTCGGCGGTGTTTTCGCGGTTCTCGGGAGGGTTGAGAGGCTGAATCGATGTGTCAGTGCTGCAAATGTACCATTGTAGTTCGAAAAAGAAGATGGCCTTACCGGCTCAGTGAGGAGGAAATGATGGTCCTCAGGCTCCACCCTCAGATACTTGAAGATGGAGTTGGACCAGAACCGTTCCATGTGATCCTAAGCTCTAGTTAGCTCCGGGCATCAATGACATGCCATCTCGTGACCTGAACGCACCCAGTTTTCAATCTGTCCATGTCTGATGGGATAGTGCAACCCGTAGCCTAACACCGTCAGCACCGATTTCCATTTAGGCGGTGTAGACCAACGTACCAGGCCCATTAGCGGCCGCTACGGCCTCGTCGCCGATAAAGAAGTCGAGGTCTTCGGTTCCGCGCTTTGCTGAGAGATGGCCACCTGGACCAGCACCGCCGGTGAGGAAGGATGGCTTGTTGGCTACGGCGGGGCGGCCAGAGCCCGAGCCGCCGGTGCCAACAAGCCATCCTTCCTCACCGGCGGTGCTGGTCCAGGTGGCCATCTCTCAGCAAAGCGCGGAACAAGCGCGGAAC